>NIZV01000242.1:0-66794 GCA_003947045.1 Fusarium ambrosium
CTCCCCGATGTTACTCGAATGGCAACGGAGAATTTTACCACTAAACCAATTACGCTTTGTTGAAGACGATGACTGCTATTGACCACTGAGAGGCCTCGCCGCGGCATGGCGAGGTTCCCAGGTTCCCTCGTGTCTTGGGTGAAAGTTGCGAGTAGATCCAAAGCTCGAACTAAAAGAGCAAATCGCATTCGGGTATCATTCTCTCGTAGAATCCTTACAGAGGACATCTCCTAAAAAATATCAAATCCAGACTTCGCCCCAAAATCGTACCGTTCTGAACTCCAAAAGTCAACCTGTATGAATTCCCCAAACATTATCGCCGTCAACCTCGCTACATCTTCACACCCCTTGCGCTGACCTCGCCCTTCTCGCCAATGTTGAGCAGCACCCGGCACTCGGGGCAGTACCATTTGGTCGTCCGCGCGGGCACCTCGGCAAGACCTACGCACTCGAGATGAAACCACTCTTCCTTGCAATTCTGCTTCTGTGTTAGCTGCTTTTCCGTCCCCTTTCGGCGGGATGCTGTGGTGGTGGTAGAGGATGATAATGATGAGTGTGAAGGCGTGGTTGAGGAGCCGCTTACGTCGACGTTGTCGCACTGGATCATGAGGCCGAAGCTGACTCGGTTGCAGGAGCAGTATCTCGGCTCGTCGGGGTCGATCGGGTTCCCCTCGTCGTCTACCTCCTCAAGCTCTGGCTCCGCAGGGCCCTTGTTTTGCCTCGGACGAGCCTTCTTCTTCGGCGCCGCTTTTCGCTTACCGACAGCGCTATTCCCGCCACTGTTTGTGGTACTAACAACGCCGGGGGCAGGACGCTTGGTTCGCTTGGCTGGCCGAGGCTCGGGGGCAGGCGTGTTGCGAGCGGTGCTCGCTCGTCGTGGCCGGTCTGCCGCTAGGGAGGACTGTGGTTCTTGGCTTGCGCCTTTACCGCGAGAGCTCGGTCGGCGGAGGGCAAGACCCTCAGGGCCTGGTGTTAATCGGGGCGTTGCAGCCCGTGAAGGTATCTGCTTCATTGGTACTTCAGGGGCAACTGGAGGGGGTTGTGGGGGAGGGATGATAGTGGGTTGAGGATGGGGCTGCGGTTGAGGGGGGTTAGACGCTTGCCGCTCAGGTTGCTGTTGCTCCTGAGGAGCTTCCTGAGGCTGTTGCGATTGTGCCTGTTGCTGCAGAAGTAACTGCTGCTGGGCCTGCTGCGTCCGCTTTGCTGCGTCACCCCGAGTCTCTCGCTTCACTGGAGGCAGCACTGGGGTTGCCGACTTTCGTGGCTCGGGGATTGGGAATGGCACTGGGGTCTCTGTCGGGAGGGCTTTGCCAGGGGTGGCGGTGGGAGCTGCAGTCGAGTTAGACGGGTTGGGAGTTGGAGACTTGGCTCCTCTGGTGATCATGGACGTGCCTTGGGGTGGGATGGGAATGGGAACTGGGGTTTCGGCGTGTGTGACGACGCCGTGTTCACTGGGCGTCGTCAGGGGAGCTGGAGGACCTGTACTCTCAGGGGTTGGTCCCTTGCTATGGCTCATGGAAGGGTGGTGGGGTGGTGGAACTGGAGTCTCAGTCTTGGTGCGCTTCACCTGTGGTCGTGAGGGCTGTGCTTCGTTGTTCTCATGGGAGTTGGGGGTCTCCTCTGGTTCTGCCTCTCTCTTTCGCTTCGTAGCCCTCGATGTGGCTCTTGTTTTCACGGGCTTGGTAGGGGTTTCTTTGGGGGCTTCGGACGCTGGGGCCTTTTGGTTCCCATTGTTTCCGTTGCCATTTCCGAGGAAGAGCTTAGCTGCCTCTGCCATTTTCCTGGCTGATTCTTCCGCTTCCTCTGCGGCAAGCTTGGCCAGGGCCTCCCTCTTCAGCTTCTTTGCCTCGTTGAGTTTCATGCCGCGATTGCTTGTCGGGACTTCTTCAGCAGCCAATGTGTCAGCACTGATCGCACCAGCAGGGAGTTGCTTCTCTCCCGACTCGTTATCAACAATCGGCTTGGGGACTGGAGGTTCAAAGGATTTCCCTTCTTCCTCGGCCTTTCTCTTGGCCTCGTGATATGCATCGGGACCACGACCTAGAGCCTTGAGCTCGCGAGCGATCATAGTCTCGCTCGGTGTCCACGTCGCATTCTTCTTCATCCGCTTCCGTAACTTGGCTAGCTCGTACTGGGTAAGCTGTAGCCATGGAGCATCAGGGCTACCGATAACTGCGTTCTCGGGTGGTGGATGCAGCAAGGCCGCATTATTAGCAGCCGCAGCCTGGCTCAGAGCTGCCGTAGGATAGCTTACTGGCCGTGCCAGGCGACTCGGCGTCTTTGGGGTCTTGTTGGTGACAAGCTTGATTCGCGGAGGTGGCGCCGGAGTTCTTCGGCTTGGTGCTGGAGTATCCGACTCCTCGTCAGAACTAATGTCGCTGTCGTCGGTAAAGGTATCGTAGTCAACATCATATGGTGCTAATATCTCTCCTGGCACAATGATCCTCGGAACTTGCGGGCGTCGGGGCTTCTGACCACCTTCGCCTGCAGCCTTGGAGCTTAATTTATTCCTTGCCAACTGTGGCGATTTCGACAAAACTGGGCTTTTGACTTCCTCAGTGGGATAGTTGTCCATCATCTTCTGCAGTTTAGAAAGCAAGACTTTTGCCTTTTTGTAGTGCCTGTTGACATTTTCCGACAACCTCACGGCCTCGGCATGGGCAAAGACCCTAGAGTCAACTGACTGAGCCAGTTGCTCAGAGATGTCTGCCCGGAGCTGCACGGGCGACCGGCGCTCCTCCGCAGGTAGACTGGGGAGCCGGCCCCATACAGACGTCAAGTCGTCGACCATGTGGGAGGCATTGATGTAGCGCTCGTCGAGCTTCCCGATGAGGGTGAGGGATCGTACAATGTCAGAGGAGAGGTATTCGGTAAAGTCGAGGAAATCGGTGACGGTGGTCTGCGCATCGGGATCAGCGCGCGACTGTAGCGACGCGAGCCCGTTGCCCATGGGGCCAAGCGACTGGGTGATGGACTCCTCCATCGAGGTCTGGTCCTTGGGCGAAACATCCTCCATCTTGGTGTCGCCCTGGGGGTCTGTCGCGGCGGCGGCGGCGGCCATGGTGATTGCGCTGAGCCTCGGGGCTCGTTTGACGCGAAGCGCGATTAATGTTGTAAAAGAGCGGATACCGTTGCCCTATTGCGAGGACGTTGGCGATGCCATCTGATGGCGTGGATGGTGGGCGCGTCGAGAAGTCAAGGGCGCGAATGATCAATACGTCAACACGGAAGTTGCGCTTGCGCCCTCCCTCTGTATCAGTAGCGTAGTGCGCAAGGCAAAAGCGCACCAGGAACAGGAAATGGCCCGTGCACGTGCGGGAAAGCAAGCTTCAGGCACCTACATTAGAGATGCCTGAGTCATCAGGCCTAGGCTTGTCTTTTTTATCTTGGCGATGAGCAGCGAAACCCGCTTCCGAAGGAGTTCATGGTCAATCTTTGGCCCCCAAATTCCCAAATATAGGAATGGCCCATGCTTGATGTGAGGCACGGAATCGATCTGACTGGTCGAAACTGAGATCCATCATATCGCACTCGCATGGATGTTGACTGAGACGACAACCAACAAACTGCTCCTTGCGTGTCTCTTTAACGTCCCGCTAGGCTGCTGAATTCAAGCAATTCTGATTGCGAAGCCTCTCAGCCTCAACTGATATTTGCGCATTACGTACCTATTGTTGCATCGTGGCTATAATTCATGATGGTTTCTCGGTGCCTGGAGATATAGAAGCAAACTTACATGAGCGACTAACACGGCGACATAGTTAGTTGAACCTGGCACATGGTGGCCTTGGATTGCGAGAAAATATTCTCTGTATTCTCTAATTACTGGTTCCCACCTCATCCATACGTAGAGACGAGTAATGATAGTCGAGGTCCATATCCAGAGAACTGGATATTGTCCAAAGAATTAATCTAACCGCCCAACTCCAACCCCACGTTAAAGCCATGCATCTCTAGTCCCGAATACTTCCATGCCCCAGCCATTAGTTACATTACCCCATCCAGTCGTCGCAAGTCATTATTGTCAGAAAAAAAGACAACCAAAGACAAAGAAGAAGAAATCACAAGCTCTTTAACCGCGTTACTCATTCATCCTACCAGTCCCAGTCAGGCTCCGTCTCCATCATCATGGTCGCACCCGCAATCTCTGCAGTCTGCGCAACGTAATAACCCGACTGGGGTCCGATGAGGGTCAAGTTTCCGTAGACAACCAGACGACGACACTGGCTAAAGATCTTGTCAGCAAAGATCAACAACTGCAGACTTTCTTGCACTTACAGAGATCCCGTGATGCTCACGTTTCCGTAAATCTCCAACTCGGTTCCCTTAAGAGTCCCAACAATCTTGAGCTTTCCGTATCCTTTGATCTTGTCATTTGCAACCAGTGATCCTGATACCGCAATGTTTCCATAAGCCTTGATTCTGCCGCTGTTTTCGATTCTATTAGCCTTTTAGGTCTCAATGGGGGCAATGATGATGTACTTACTCGCAACTGATGCTACCGTCCATGTTAATGTCTCCGTAGGCGTCCATCTTCTCTCTCACAATCACCTCGCCTTCTAGACGGATACTGCTTCCCGACTTGATCGAGCCTTCAATCTCGACTGGCCCTTCTATAACGACTTCATCATCGCTCTTGATGCCCCCGGATCTCCTAAAACCCGTGGAGTCGTAGTAGGTAGCCATGGCGAGAAGTTTTGAAGCTGCTGCTCGTGTTGAATCTGTATGAAAGATGAGTTTTGAATAGTAGGCATGCGTCTGTAAGGGATGACTGTGGTGATGATGTTGTAAATATTCGATTCCATCAAGAAAATGGGTTTCTTCTTATACTTGAGAAGAGAGGATCGCAACTGCAGTCTCAAAGCTTAAAGTTGATTCTTGCTATACTGTAGCCTTGAAGTAAAAAAAATGCAGGTACAACAGATATGTCACGCAAAGCGAGCGAGTAGCGAAGGAGCGAGATAGAGTCACCGAGCAAATGTGCAAGAACACGCAGAGGCAAAACCCTTGCAAGGTAGAAAAACCACACCAGCCACATCCTATAGGGCTGTTTCTTCCATCATGAGCGGCTTCTCAACGAGGCTCAAGCTAGGTAGGCACGGGATCTTGTTGAACCGCGTGTTGCAGACGGTGACATTTCATCTTGGCTCTCTCGTCCTGCTTGCCGCATTTGCATCGCAGTGGACAAAACATCCCTGGAGAGGATCCCGCTCCAGGGGTCCATGAGCTTGGAATAGTACACAACCACATGCCGAAGTGGCACTGCTCCGGGGTACCTCTCTGCAGACAATTCATCACCTAACGGAGAATTCCGTCTCTCTGTTTAGCCTGTTACTGAGCCTCTCTCTCAGCTGGTTGTTGGTCCTGCGGCACGTTGGTTGTTTGCAAGGGGTGTATCGTCGAGTGAGGATAGAGGAACAGCAAAACCCTAAAGGTCATAGCATGATGCTAGCGAGGCGCATTCCGGTGGAGATGGCCCGGCTTGGAGATTTCGGGACGATGTGCGTAGTACGGGAGGGGCCAAAAGCAGGCGCCGTCCTTGACGTGTGCTCGAGCTGTACCTTGACGTCGTTCCACAATCACCAGTGATAGCTTGACTTGGGCTCGATTGGGGGCTATTTCTTCCCCCAGAATCGGCGCTGAATGCTCTGAATCGTCGAATACCCTTGTCAGCTGAACTGCAAGTCTGTGTCATCTAGCCCTACAGCCTCTCTGAACCGGCGAGACTACAGCCTATAACCGGTCGTTGGGATCGTATACTCTGGGGCGCAGCCTTGCAGCATACCATCCTGGGCAATCAAAGCGACGGTTCCCAATTTCAGCCCCCAAGCTTCCTTATTTCTCCATATCCAAGTGCGGGATTAAGGCCGACTATGAATTCCGTCCTCAAATCCTCTGCTTAACTCCAGGCTGTCTTTAACAGAGCGTTTTTAGTGCTTTGTTAGCGCCTGTTGAAGATCAACGACACCGAGTCTTGGCATGGTTGATATAGTAGCTTTGAACCCGAGGCAGCGGATAGGGCTGCATGTCTACATACTTGATCACTGCAATATTATCTCAAAGAAGCCATGAAACTTCTTAATACAGAAACCACCAATCTCAAACCACTCACATTTGCAACCCTCGTGCATCAGCCCTACCGAACCGATCTGCCTTGCCGGTGGATTCAGCCCCATCAACGACCAACGGTCCGTGGACCCCCCGGATTTCCTAGACGTCATCGCCTCTAGGATCACTCTATCTAAAGCAATCCCCGCCATTCATCCTCCGCTCTGGTTACCCAAATTGGTAATATCTAAAGCTCCGCGTCATTCACCGTAGTCATGACTCGGAACAAGCTCATATTGCCTTATCAACAAGTCATGAGGATCGAGCACTGGCGTGTTATCGATCATGAGCGCAGTCCATCTTTCAGGGCGCAATTCGCTTCCCCAGCGTTATAGCTTGATAATATCAGGGAGCCTCAACTAAGCAACATCTTTCAAACAAGTTATAGATTAAGGAAAAGCCCGTCGTGATGGTATTCGTACAAAAAGACATAGAAAAAGAGGTTGCCAACATAGACGCCTCTACTCTCAGACAACAGCAAAACACTGTCTCAGAGCAACCCTGACATCAACACACAGCCAACCAAACACAAAAGATACCAGCTGAGGAAGCCCCAATTCCACCCCCTCGACCCCAATTGAACAAGGTATACCAGGAAACCAGAACATTCCAACTCTATCCATTCATATGGCCTTCCTTGCGTATCGACACACCCATCCCTGACTTGCTTAAATGCAAGACCAGGCTAGGGCGCCTTCAGTTATCCTCCAGTGGTGAGGTTCGTCTCTAGCCATTAGTCTCCACCGACGAAACCAAGACCGATGCCTGTGCATAGGGCTGCAAAAGCCCAGACACTCGCATACACGGCGGCGCCTGGGGACTCAACACCATACAGGGTCTTGGTCGATGCAAGGAACGTGTTGGTCGCAGCAACAAGAGCAGCGATCGCTGTCCGTCGAACCACCACCTTGGTCTTTGCAGTGTATCCCCAGACGTTCCACCAGACAGTCTCGCCTAGAGACGCAGCGACAGGGTCGAACTCGTCGATCTTATCATCCTCCTTTGCCCGAGCTGTCGTCGCAAACGGCGCGAAAATAAAGGTGCTCGCCGCGATACCAAACAGCAGTGTCACAGGGAGGACAGATGCGTACGAGGCCGTGTACGCAGGCTCAAGGGTCGGCACACCAGTGTAGTAGACGACTAGGGTGCGCGGCAGGATGAATCGTAGCGAGAGAACCAACACAACGGTGTAGATGCCAGTCGACAGGGCAGTCGTATACAGCTGCAGAGGCAAGTCGATGAGCTCGCGATTGGGCAGTCCCGCAGCGGCAGCGGCCGAAGGCGTGTGGACGGTAGAGAGCGGCCGGAGTAGTGAAAAGGGAACGGCCACCGAGGCAATATCGATGACCAATGCCCAGAGAGCCGTCGTAGCGTTGAGGTTATAGAACCTCGAAAGGAGGAAGTACTTTGCCATGGGTTAGCATCCATCATGAACATCCATCTAGCATTGGGAAAGGTGGGGTAGACTGACGTGAGGACCATGCGACAACAGATCCAACATGGCAACATCCAGGCCATCCAGCTTGCCGTACCATCCCAGCGCCAGCTCGATCCTGGAACACGGAGTTAGTGAGCCGTAACCCCCAGCTCCATCTCAATCAATCGACTCACATTCTCCAGCCCGCGAGGAGGGCGACCTCTCCCCAGGTGTCTTGGCTGCGGCTGATAGCTGCGAGTTGACCACCTGTGAGCTCGCCCAACAGACTGTACCCGAGACTCGCCATCGCGAAGCTCGTCGCCACCGCGAGCGGGAACTGCGCCTTGTCGGGAATAACCTCGCGCAGGTTTCGTGGCGCGACCTGCCTCTGCGACGAGGAGGAGGAGGAAGAGGCCGTCGTCGTCGTCAACGCCGCCTCATCGCTGGCTTCGTCAGCCTTTCCGGCAGCTCTTCGCAAAGTCGCCGGCATCTCGGAGCTTTTGTTGTCCTGTTTAATTCGAAAGAAACGAGGCTGATACGTCGCTGGATTAGCAAGACCAGATTCCGGGGGATGCCACAAGTGTTGCGACAGAGAGACAGATGGCGCTGGATCCAATCTTTGTGTGTGTTTGCGCCAGAGGGCGGGCAGGGCGCTTCTAGCTTCTGGTGGGGAAGATCAGTCAGTGACGTCGAGGAGAGGTCGGGTCGCTGGGGAAACACCATTTCAGCAGCCTCTCTCCCACTGACCCCCACTGTATCGGTTTTTGCTGCTTTACTCTAGTGGGCTAGCTGCTTTTTCACAACCGACCAAACCAATTTTTTCAAATTCCATACACTTTTTCTCCCTCTTTTTTTTCTCCCATCTTTTCTCCTCTAGAACCAGCCGCTGAACTATCAACTACCTATGAATGATAAAGAATAGAGATCGACTCTTGTTCCGCTTCTCTTACTCTATCATTCTAGCTACTCTCGTCCCACGTGGATCGGGTCTAGCTTGGCTGCTGCTTGTTCTACTGCCCATTGTGACCTCGTTCATGTCTAGCGGTGCTCTATCACCAACATCATTTTTTGTCATGATCTGACCTGATACCTATTCGATCTTCTCCCAAACCCAGACTTTCCCCTCCCGTGGTGTACCAGTATTCATCGTAAACACCGACCGACACGTGGCTTCAAGATTTATTCTTCATTTATTCAGTAGGTATTTATTTATTCGGGCGTCCGCTCGACGCCTCTCCGGATCCTCACTTTAACCTCGTGGCGATGCAATCTCATCCCTTGTCAAGCCCCAGTATGGGCGACAACGCAGAAGAGAGCCCTCCACTCCTTGGTGCTGAAGATCGGCGGCGGAGCTGAACCACCTCATACACGCAATCACATATATGGTGATGCGGAAAAATCACAAACAACGCGCCCGCCCTTCAACGTCATGCAATATTCCAACTCCAGAGTCAATATGCCCGACCCAAGAGATTACTCCGTCCCATCCCATTCGTTAACCCGTTAATGATGAATCCAAAAATCATTCCTCCATGCGACCGAAAACACCATCGTCGTCATCTTCGCTTCGACCCCGCGAACGCATTTCGAAATCGTCGTCGTCCATGACCGAATCGCCGCTCTCCTCCATCTTGACGTCCTCGCTGGGTCGTCTCATCTCGCCTCGTGTGAAACTTTCAGGTTGTCGGCTGGGATAGCTGTTGATGAAACCCGCTACCGATAGCGGAGTTGCTTGGTCGAGGTACTGCGCCGGCAGCGGAGGGACCGGGGGCGCATCTGCAGGAAGCCCAGCGTTGCGAGACCCATTGTTGCTACCAAAGCTGCAGCTGAGAAGCTCCACCGCCGCAGCCAGATCCCGATCGTCTTCACCCGTTGCGTTGCGACCGGATGACGTTGGTCGGTGGTCGTTGCTCGGCTGCCGGTAGTGGCCGAATCCCGAGCTGAATGGCACACTTCCGGCGCCAAAGGAAGCCGCCGATGTGGACTGGAAGCTCGTTGCATACCCACCGTTACTGCTGTGACGCTTGTTCCGGTAAGAAGTGCCATTGACATTCAGCCCCTCGGCGTATGGTGGCGGGGTTGTGTCGGCAGAGCTTTGTCGCTCTGCGGGGTCAGAGTACCCCGAAGCCGCAGGCGAAGAAGACCCGGCTTCGCTTTGGAAGTCCTTGGCCGAGTCGGGAGGAGTTGAGGCACTGTCCTTGACGTTGCCATTCATGGCAACAAGGACAGAGGCAGCCTCAAGCAGCTGGACTTGCTGGTGCTTCGAGATGAGCAGCTTCGAGGTGTAGGACCATTCGGGAGTATGCTCCCACCTAATCCTAGTCAGCGAGACTGATTCACACACACGCAACGTCACACGCCAAAAGCAGATCCTGTCTTTTCAAAAGACTCGCTGAATCGGGAGCAAGGTCAATGGGGAAGAGGGGTACCAACAAGTGCTTTGTCAAGCAACTGCTGTGCTTGTAGCCCTTGCCGCACTTGTCGCAGCGGACCTCGACCCGGTTGCTCTTCTTGCCCTCCTTGAGAGTCTGACCGTCGCTGGCACGCCTCTGACGAGCCTTCTGGAACTTGGTCGCTCCCTCGTCGGCCGAGCCGTCGTTCGGATCGTCCTCGATGGCGCTACCATTGAGCTCTCGCTTCGGATCGGGCATCGACTTGTGATTCGGAAGGCTGGCCGGCGGGGAGGGAAGGCTGCCCACGAGGGCCGCCCTGGCAGCGGCGCTCTTGGACATTCGACGGCCACCGTTGGCGATGGGCACAGCGGCGGACCGGTCACCATCCCGGAGGGCAGCGGCCAGGGCGGACGTGATGTTGGAGCTCGGGTTCGTTACCGACTTTCGTCGAGTGACTCGGTGGTTGGCGTTGAGGGCACCGGTAAGCAGCGAGTGCGAGGTCGCCCGAGCGTGGGTTTGACGACCGGGCAGGCCCGACGCGGTTGTCGACATGGGAGAGCGGTTCTGAGTCAATGGCCGCGAGGACTGCTGCATTTCCTGGGTAGGAAGAAGGAGATCAGCAAATCTGGGCCTTGGTAGGTTGGAAGCCATCTGGCAGGTCGTGGGAGGTTCATGGCAGGGTAGGGCCGGGGCAGGGCTCGGGTCGGACCCTCCGAGGATGAGGGCAGCGTACTTTGGATGATGCCATTGCCGACTATGTGAGATACGCTCGGGATTCGACACGACAGGAGTCGGTCGACCGCGAACTAGGCGTGGAGATTGAAGTTATAGCTTTCTCTTTGGGCTGGAGGATCGTGGACGGATGATGCTGGAAGGAAGAGAAGTGGTGAGAGGCGAGATGCTGCGAAGAAGTGTAGTAAGTAAAGCGGACGAGAAATAATATTTTGGGAAGAACAACCCAGCGAGGGCGTGTGTGTGGCTGCGGGGGCGTATGTAGCCAGCAGCCGGCGCCTGTACAGTTCAGTATGCAGGCTAGGTGAATTGAAGGTTTTGCGACTACCGGGACTTTGATCAGTGAAAGGGATGATGGTCTGGGCTAGTCCTGCCACTTTACCACTCTCATTCAGTGACCTTGTGCCTTGGAAATCGACCCAGAACCAGCGAGGGGTTCTTTGAGGGAGCCAAGGCCCTGGGCCGGTTCCAACGCCTTCCACCAGGCGCTATGGTGCCGTCGACTCTGTGCTTTGGGGGGCAGAAGGGGGGGAGGGGCGTCCCTAGAGCCCCGGGGCAGCCATTCGATGGCGACAGGTGGAGAGGGAGATGGCGGTTTATTGGTCCGCTGACCCCCTTGTCGAGCATCTGAACAACTGAGTTGCAGCAGGGAAGAGAGCGAGAGGGGAGGGGCTCTGGCGTGGGAGCGACCTGACCCAAGGGGGGGCGTGTGAGATGGATGGATGGATTGGATGTCCAGTGCAGTCAAGAAACAGGCCAGATGGAGAGTCGCAATCGGCCGGCGAACGGGGGCTGAGCGACGGGCTCTGTCCCCTTGCTGACCTGAGCTTTCTGCTGGTGCTTGAGGTGAAAGGATGAGAAAGGACGATGGGTGGGAATAGATCTCTGCCTGTATGCAACGGTTAGCATAAAGGGAGAAGAGAGTCTGGCCGATTGCCAACAAGCAGAGCCTGTTGATATGCCAGGCCATGCCATGCCATGTCGCGATGCATCCAGAGATGGACGTTTCCACCCGGTCTCCCCTCAATCCCCCTCCCCGTTGTGCATGCGCAGCAAGGCATGATTGGGTCCCCTCACGGGCTGGCACCGTCTCTTGCTAGATAAGGTATAAAAAGGCATTGCCTCTTCGGTTGTGCAGCGGCCAGAAAAAAAAAGTGCAGATGTGCCAGGGTCCTGCCCGCTGCACAACCGTCGCCGGCTCGCCAGGGGAGGAGACATTGTTCCTGGACCATGGATGGTGCGGTGCAGTGTGGTTGTCGCTCTCGGGAAGTGCAGTCCCGGACGCGTGGACTGGACGTGGACGGAGAGATGGAAGGTCCATGGAATTAACGAGCCGAATCAGAAAGAAAAGAAAAATGATGCCTGCTCCAAACTCGTGTCGTTCGTTTTCCTGTTGACAAACATCGTCAATGCCTTTGCCATGCCTCAATTCTGGCCTGATCCGTCACCCGACTCGGGCATGTCCTCATCATACTCCAGTCGTATGCCGCCGCCTCCATTGCTGCTGGTCGGGCTGGTCTGGTTGAGTGCTTCTCCGTTTTCCCCAACTTCCGAGACGGGCAGAGTGGTCCCGTGGCCCCGACAGGGCCGCCGACGCCGCCAGAGCGCCCCATCGAGATAGGATAGACAGGCAGAGAGACAGCAGCCGGAATTCTCACACTGGGCGGGGGAGGGTGTCGATGCATGGGCGAGCTGCCCTGCCCTGCCCGGTGCGTGCTGAGAAAGAGAGAGCCAGGGCGGTCGATTTGGGGCACCTAGTGGGGGCGTCGCTCCATGAAACCAAGCAAAGCCGGGGAATCAGTAAAGTGGAAAAGGAGGGGGGGCATTCCAGCTTCAGTATCTGCACTGTGTATGGGTAGGTATGTACGAGGAGCTCTCGGACGTGGGCTTGATGGCGTCTCCTCCAAGAGAATCGATGAGCGAGCCACAAGACCACCGGCAGCAAATAGTTTCGCGCATCCTGCTGCCATGCCACGAGCGCAGAGGAACTGTCTCAGATTTTGAGTGCCGTACTTGGTTGTCGGGTTCGAGCTTGCTCGTTGAATGTCCCGGAGCTGAGCTACCTAACAAGGTTGGTTTCCATTGGTACCTACCGTAGGTTTATGTGGTAAGCCGTTTGTTTCTTCTCCTTGCGTCGGCTAGTGAACTTGATGCGAGCCGGGGCGGTGCGTGTTCCAGCGATCCTGTGATCAGGGATCATATCCTTGACCTCAATAAGAGGTGCAACAGCGCGCCGTCGCTCACCTCGGACTGTGCTGGGTTAGTGCTTCTCATGGCCCTGTTCAGTCAGTAACGGGCTCCCGTGTCGCCGTGACCGAGTCCCCCACGACAGTTCCGCTGGGTGCGCGGCTTGGTCCAAGAGGCATCACTTCCGGCATCCGCGACGTTCTTCGGACAGTCTGGAAGTGGATATCATGGGGCATCTTCCAGGAACAGGCAGCCAGCGTTGTCCCAGAAAGGAGAGCCTTGCCTGGGGTTGGGAAATCGTCCAGGCGTGACGAGGCTCTGGGATGCGTCTCTTTAGCGGAATGATCTTGCGACATGGCCTTTCGTCAGGAGTCAAGGCATTATTTCGCGCCTAGGGCAGAAATCGGGAGCCTCGAGTTGAGAACAGCTGTCTACGTGTTCTCATGGCCGTTTATGCTTGGTGATCAATGTTGTTGTCAAATTCAATGCTTATGTTTGATGTAGTGGTTGTAGGGCTAAGCGCGTAGACGCTGGAGCGCGAAGCGCACCTCAGGCACCTGTGGGCACTCTACCAGCGAACGACACGTCTTGCCGTCGCTGGCAGATCAGCTCGACAAGACTCTGTCATTTGCCAGCTAGCTGTAATTACCATGGGTGCCACAGATGAAACAATTATGCTTGTAAGACCAGCATCCTGTTTATCTTGTTATTGCATCTCCTAACCTAGCAGAGCTCTCTTGTCTCTTACGCCTTACACGTGGTATTGCCCGTGGAGGCCATCCAGGTCCCGCATTGGACGCTTTTGTTGGCGCTGAAGCTTCAAACCTAACCCTTGCCCTGAAAGAGGAACCCTGCCCTGAAAAGTGGCCGGCCTGCCGAGAGCCCCTTGAGTTTCTCTGGCCCTTTTTTTTTTTCTGCTGCTGCCCTTGATGAGCCAAGGTGAGCGAACCCTGATCTGATCTGCTGTCGTGATCTGATAACTCGGTGAAAATGCTCTCCTGGGCTGACTTGGGCCTGATTATTGATTGTTGTTGTGTTTCTGTTGGGCTCGGCCCTGGTCTGAATCGGACAGATGGGGAGGGAATTTTTTATTCGGCAATTACTGGCTGCTGCTGATCATGGGCTGCTCAAAGAAAAAAAAAAAAAGTTGAGACCCTTCTTTTCCAACTTTTTTTTTTTTTTGTTCGTCCCGAGGGGAGTCATGATTGCAACCACTTCGGAACTCCAACACCGAAACGCAATATTTTACTCAATCCATATATGAGATTGTATTTGGTGCCTTTCCATTGTATTCGGTGTATCAGCAAGAAGTCCATTCCCTTATCTGTCTCCATTCAGCAATTCTACGCGATAGAATCCTCATTCATCCCGAGTCCACGATGCCAGACGCTCTCACTGACCCTCATGGCCCCGTCCCCAAAGAAAATAAATCGTCGAGGGGTGCTCCTAGCAGACGTCTCCCCAGAAAGGCCCAAAGGGCTTAGGTGCATAAGGTCCTTTGCACTCACATCCCAGGCGTGTGCCGTCCAGGATACCCGCCCAGTGTGGAAAAGCCAAGGTAGGTCGTCAGCTGGCCCTGCCACTCACTGCCACCACTTTGGTCGCCGCTGGCCCTGCCACCCCGTCGCTGGGCCTGGGCTTGTTTGGACAGAGGGCTTCTGGCACGAAATTTAGCTGCCACCGCAATTTTAACCTTGGAGCACGCCTAACTGTAGGAGTTGACGGGCGCTGAGCGAGACGCCTGGCTGCTATGCTAACCTCAATGGTTTGCTCCCAGTGCCAGCAGGGGGTCCAGGTTGGGTGAATTATCGCAAAAGAGGAAGCCCGTTGGTTCATAGGTTGGTCCCTTTGGGAATGTAATGCACTGTGCCCCTCTCTGGCTGGCCACCTCTCTTCCGTATAGAAACCAATGTCCAGGTTCTCACGTAAGGCAAAGCCAGGTTCAGTTGGTGTGTGTGCGGTGCGTGAGGCAGCAGGATACCTGAGGAAGCAACTCGAGTGATCGATCCATTCAGAACGAGTGCCACATCTCGTGTGCTGTGCTGTGCTGTACTGTCGACGCCTCCCTTCCAACCTGGCACATGGCGCACTGATAACATCCATGGACTTTGAGATTCCCACGCGGCATTTGACTTACAACTCACCTGTATCAACCATTGGAGATGCACAATTCGCCTATCCTTCTGGTTAAGCTATCACCTACCCCTCAAAATGCTAGACAATAAAAGACCTAGCGGGCATCCATCCCGTCTCGTTCTTACCCTCCTTGGCGATTGACCGGTCACAAGCTCTCTCACCTGACCTGCACTTTCCAGCTCAATCAGTTGTGTGCCCGGACCTCTTGGGTCACATGTATCTCGTTAGGGCATCTTTGGTTCGACGATCGCTGTCTCCTTCCTATCGGATTAACAAGTACGGATCGTGGTGGAAGGAAGGACGGGGGGAGGCAAGCCCCGGGGTTGTTCCATCTATCAGATAATGAATAGATGCACCAGGGCAGGCAGCATGAACTCGCCTCGATCAATATCAAACTCCTAGGGCACAACCCGTCATCTTTGCCTTCAGCTCACACACGACCTGTCACACCTTACAAACCAACGAGACAAGAAGAGCGATACTAGCCCTCGGGATTTCCATCAGCCGTTCCTGACTATCTCACTCGGGGCACTTCCATGTTGAGATAGCGACCCGACGATCCTCTTGTTGAACGCAGGTCGCATCGGGATAATTCTGCCAATAGCGCCATGTCCTCCAATGCCAATATTTCGGCTGTTTGATCTCGACACGTGGAACCAATGGTTAGAAGGGCCAGTTGAAGCACAGAAAATTCTTTTCTTTGCTTTTCCTTTGTTACCGTCGTCTCAAAACATTCGAAGGGAGGATTCGAGGCTGGGACGAAATCGACGTCATTGACATGCCGGGTGCCTGGCAGAGGCGCCCCTGTTCTCCGTCAGCAGCCTCTGCCTTGTTTTTATCCTTCAGTTTTTTTTTCGACCTCCCTTCAACTTTTTTTTTTCTTGCAAGCTTCTAATGACGCAACCCTGACATTCAAATCGCCCGGGACTAACACATCGGCCGCCCAGGCCGGGGTGGGAATAAGATGGATTCTCGTGAAAGAAGGACCCCATCGAGAGATGGAATTCCCAGGACAAGCCCACAACGGCCGCATTGGGGTGCTGCGAGCTTACTGGGATGAGACCAATCAGGTCCGCGTCTGGTTCCTCCACACTCTCTCAATCTCGATCCTCTCGTCTCTTGATTGAACGAGACTCACTGCCGCACGAGTCTGCCGATGATGCACCGGGGCTATTCATCAGACAGTGAGACATTCCGCCCAGAGAGGATACAATGGCCGTGCAATGGTCTGAGGTGCTTCTTTTCCCTCACTCTGATTCTGCAACCCTAGATTTCTCGCATCACCGACGCATGCAGTGGGCTCACGGCCGGCGATCCGGGGTGCGCCGCCTCCGCGCTGGGATCCTGATAACACCGACACCAAAAAAAGCCGCCGCTTCCAAGGCCCGCAGCCCGCTAGGGGCACTCTGCCACTTCGAGTATGGCTTCGACCCGAGAGACCTAGCCGGGTGAATGACAGTTGGGGCCGGGCGGATTCACTGCTGGGTGGCTTCTCTGACCAGAGGAGACACGAAGCCCTCTCTGGAGTCCATCCCATCACGCACCCCCCAGAGCAAGAGGACCAGGACCCAGATATTCTGGCGCCAACAGAAGGCCCAATGCCCCTCTCCAGTGCTGGAATTGTCGGTGATGGTCCCGGGAAATGGGGCAATCGCAATCAGGGCAGCATTTTAACAATGAGTTGGCGTGCTGTGCCTGTCGTAAAAGTGGATGAGCCGATGAATCGGCGCTGGGTGACTCAATCGTCAAGTCATGGTGAGCAAACACCGGCCGACAACGGCCCAGGTCCGCCTGAGCCGGCCGGTGTCTCGCTCGCCCACGGACCTCATCGGATTACGGCGGTCAAAGAGGGGAGGGACAGCTGGCTTTTCTGGTCCGTACAGTACAGTACATACGTATCACCGGCAATTGCATTATACCGCGCACAACTTGACTTGACGGCAGGACGGCATTGAGGCCGATGGTTCCGTCTCCGCCAGCCGCCATTTGTGTCTCGTTCTCACAGAGGCCCCCGCTTTACAGAATTACCCCTCTATATCACGAAGGTCGCCCGTCTCACAGCTGCCGATACGCACAGTGGCAGCAACGCCGCGGTTTCACACACCCCGCGAAGAGCATAGGCACAGGGGTGTGATTGACCATGGCAACAAGGATCACGTTGGGAGAAGAATCCCTCAACTTGATGACAAAGGCCAGACTGCATGTCTCAACGCGTTGAATTCGCTCAAAAGACGGCTTGCGACCTACTTCAATGGCTAAACCAAGTGAGGGGCAGTTTCAACAGACGGAAACGAGCTATGACAAGGACATGTTACTGCGCATCTGTTGCCGTACCTGCATGAGAACAAGACTGCCTATTCTTGTTCCACGTGGAGTCATTTTATTGTTTCTTGGGAAGCATTCTCCCGTTCGGCCTGGACGGCAAGGAACCCAAGGCTCTTGTGGTCTCAATAAGCTATCAAAACCGAGAGTCAAAAGGTTGATGCTCCCGGTGCTATGGTCTGGGCTGTAGGCTCCCGAGATCAGCAACGCTTGTCGGCTCAAACGACTTAGGAGACGGGACGAAGGAATGCTTGCTTGATGTGTTGGAGGGGACCCTGACGCAGAGACGAGCCCGCAGCGGGTACCCGAATGCCTTGATCGGAGGCTATCGACGGAACCTGGCAGCCTGTGTGTGGCTTATCTCTGAAGAGTGCTGATCACGGCCTAGCGTGCCATCGATATCATGAAAAAAGTTCTGGCGCGGTGAGACTTGGTCAAGATGCAGACACATCGAATTTTCCATGGGAAAGCATTCGTAGGGCTTTGGGTCTTACCTGTATGTCAACTTAAGCGCATTCTGGAATCTGGAGGACCGACGCCCGACGTCGGTGAAGCAACCAGCCACCAAGTTCCTGCGATCCGGGACAAGCACCCTGGGGTTACTCAACAGCGGGACAGACGTGTTCGAGCCAACTGCTAAAGCAACAGGGTTCAATACAGCAATCGAATCTGTGGTGCGATTTGCTCCAGTGCAAGGCCTAGCCCAGTGCCACAGAAGTTGGGGGACAACAAACTCTGTGCTTTCGAGGCCCAAGCCTTCATACCATGGACAATGAATGCCGATCACCTCACCAAGGTTACTCATTCTAGTTCCGAGAGCCTTGATCTGGAGAGACGACCCAGTCCAGGCCAGTTTCTCGCATCCAGGCGTGATCAGCCCAAACTTCTCCACGCCTGAGCTGTTCTACTGTGACTTGCATGGGAGGAGGCGACATGGAGTCGTCCCAGCGAGATCTACGCGGTTCAGCCTAGTCATGTACCCCGGATTGAGCACCCACTGGCCTGTCCTGTGCTGTCCTGCTGGTGTGGCTAAGGTCAAGGTTGGCGGGCGCTGGCTTTCCCATGTCCAAATCCGTTGACACACGGAAAAGGACTTGAGATAGCATCGGTCGCAGCAATCTTTACACAGCTGAAGCAGAGACATTTTTACCTTGGTCGGACACAAGGATCCCCCACGCACCCAGTGGCGTCACCAGTGACGACTCCTTAAAAAGTCGCATTGTGTAAAATGTGTCAGAGAAAATGAAGTTTATCTTCTTTTTTTCCCGCATCTTAAAATCCATTAAGCCTTGATGCTTGCAACGACAACTCACTTCATCATCCACCTCAACGTACCCACATCGACGTCAGTATTATAAACACCTCAACTCAGCCATGGCTCCCGAACACGATGTATACCGCAGAGTTGGCCGAGGAGGTGCGGGAAACTATTACGCCTCGACTGAAGTCGACGAGGCTGCCAGGGTAGGCTGCTGTCTGTCTATGACTTGGGTGATTCTTAGATGAATCACCCTCATCAAAATTCTCATTTCACCCAACTTACACATATTCCTCCAGGACCTTGAGGCTCAGGACCTAGCCACAAACCCTGCGCCTCCTCCGGACCGCAAGACGGCCCACCTCCCCGCGCGAGCCGGCCGCGGCGGTGCCGGAAACTATGTTGACCCGGCGGATCTACCAGATGCGCGGGAGCAGGAGGAGATGGCGGACAAAACGGCTGCGGCCGTGAGCGCGAGCCTCAAGCGGAACAGCCAACACATCCGTGGAGGCCTTGCGGGTCGCGGAGGGGCCGGCAACTGGAAGACTGAGGAGGAAGAGAGGCAGCATCATCAAAAGAGCAAGGGGGAGGAACTGGAGAAGAAGGTCAAGGAGGCTGTTGAGAAGGGGCTGAAGATGCCCGACAGAGTTCACCATAGCGCTGACAAGTATGATGATGATGCTTGAAGGGATGCGCTATTGGCCTCGGATACAGAAATGATACCCGTTGAGGGAGAGGGTTGGTTAAATTGAAGATTTCCTTGATAGATGTACTTGCAATATAAAGACCATATAATGCTTTCAAATTTCTTGATCATTCCCAATACCGATGCCATGTAATTCCAGCCAGTCCATCTTACAACTCCTACAGCCCATACATACGCATGTATCCCATACCCCCTCTCATCCTCTATGAAGCATGCCATCTCGTCTACTGTCTACCAGATGCCCATGGGAATATCAACCTCACGCACCAACTCTAAAACCGCTGCCATAAGCTCATCCAGGCTCGTCGCCTCCTCCCCCTTGGCTGGCATCTCGAACAAGTCATAGTCCGGGTTACATTCGGAGCCAGGGGCCGGGAGTGTACCGTCCTGGAAGTACTTGCGGATGTATTGAACAGTGCAGGTCGACGGTGCGGCGAGCGAGCAGTGCTAAAGAGAAGGATTTAGTAAATGATGAAGGAGCTGCAGGGTGATGAAATAGTGACTAACCCCGTATGAGTTTTGCTTGAGGACGACTGAGCTGGGGAACCTGGCCGAGTTGTTGAAGGCGCTCTGTAGGGGCGTCACGTTGTCGGCCATGTTTCCGATGAACAAGATAGGATGCGCAGTGTCGCTCTTGATATCCTCTGCTCGAACTTGTTAACAAGGTTCTCGACTTGGAAGTCTCTTACTTACTCTCTGAGAAACGCCACTTAGGCCTTGTCTTTCTTCCCACGCAAGCAAGATGGAAGTTGATGTTGAAGGCACCCGCCCAACGACTGATTCCTTTTACTCGTTTGAGATAGGCCTCGAATTCCTCTGGTGTCTTTTCGACGGCTGCGGAGTCGAGACACATGATAGTTGGGAAGGCGTCCAGTTCCATGGCCGTCTCCAGGGGGCTTGTTGAGGGAGTATCGCCCAAGGAGCACATCTTGCTAGACTCGAGTGCGCCGCCACCACTCGCCATCAGCATATCGTAAAAAGGTCCACCGTCACCCGCCTCAAGACTGGCGTAGATCTTGGCGAGCTGTGGGAACTTGACGAGTGGTGAATAGATGCATCGCTGCGTAAGCCGCTGAACATCCGAGTATGTGACCAACCGCGGTAGGTCTGGTCCTGAAGGGTGAGACCACGCTGGGATGAGAACGGGAGAGGCCTTTAGATATTCAAGGAGGTTGATTCGGCGTTGTTGGACGGCCTTTGGCGATTCGGCGTAGAAGGCGCATGCTTCGGGACCGACCTTGTGGCAGGCCTTGTCGAAAGCGTCAAAGATTGCATCAGCATCAGACATGAATTTGCCGTGGTCCAGGTTGAACCAGTCATGATACTCGACGTTTCCTAAGAAATTGTAAGTGAACAAGGCAAACAATGCGACTTTAAGACTCACCATCGCTGACCAGTCTTTCAACACGTTCAGGAAACAACCCAGCAAAAACACCCCCAAGAATAGTCCCATAACTAAATCCCCAATACCTCAACTTCTCATGACCCGTCTTGTCAAGAATCTCGAGCATGTCCCTCGCAATAGACGCGGTGCCGAGGTGAGCATTGATGCCCGTCTCCTCCATTGCAATCTCACAGGCACCAGAGTACGCCGAGGCACGGGCGTAGGCGTCGTAGATGAGACCTGGACGCTCGTCGACGACGGGTGTTTCTTGGAGGGTCCAGAGGTTGCGCCTTTGGGCTGAGCCCCAGCATTCTACGCGAGGCGTAGATACGCCGACTAAAGTCAAGTTAGATGTAGTACACTCGTTCATGAGTTGGAAACTTGCCTCCTCGAGGGTCAAAGCTGATGATGTCCTAGCATTGTTAATATATAGGATTTATCAGGTTATGGAGAGACTTGCATGGTTATCACCCACGATCTTCTGCAGAAGAGGACCAGACTTCTTGACAAAGCTCACTCCAGAGCCACCAGGACCCTATTTTAAACAATTAACACATATCATATCACGGGAGGAAATGGCCTACACCGGGGTTGACAAAGACTGGAGAAACAGGGTTATCTTTGGACTTTGCCGGCAGTCTAATAACACCAACTACGACACGCTTCTTGTCCGAAGGATCAAGCCAATCCATAGGGACCTTGAAATACCATTAGTATATGGTTAATGGAGTGGGGATGGGTATCCCAACTCACATCAAGTCTGGCACACTCGAATTGAGTATAGCATGTCTCCCACTTGAGATCTTGACTAGGCTCCAGCTATATATCCAGTAGTCAGCACATATACTCAATTCTAATAAACGAAAACTCATACGTCGTTCCAGCTCCAGGGCGCCGGCTCAGATTCATGGTCAATCTCATCTCGTCTCGACTCGGGACGACGATGAAAGAAGGCGATCAACGCAGTAGCTGCCAAAAGAGCCAGGACTGTAGCAAAAGTTGACCGCTGTCGTCGTTTTGGACGTTCTCGAAGCAGAGGCCTCGCCTCGGCGGCTACCTTTTCATCCATGGAAGCCGACCCGAGGATTTATCTAGGGAGGATCAAATTGAGGAGAAAGGAAAAAAAGCAAGTAGCTGCTTGCTGTGTATTGTATGTCTAGGCGCTCAACAAAGTTCACCAAACCAACAACACCACGAAAGGAACACGAAATTGAATCAAAAGTGAGGGCAAGAGAGGATAAAGAAGAAGAAGAAAGAAATGCAGGGCTTCCCTATCGTTACAGAGAGTCATGTCCCAGTAGTTCAAACCCTTGTAAGACATGCAGGGCCAGATGGCAGACCCGGGAACTGATAAGCCTCCCAACCCAGCGCCTGCCAGCTTAGCCCGCACACACACACACACACACCCAAGACAGACAAGTCAGGGCGCAAATCCGCGGCTTTCGTCCTATCATGATTGGGGGGATTCTAATTGGAGACGGCGTACGACTGACACAAGAGACAAGGCACAAGTCATGGGGTTCTCTTGTTGTGGTGGTGTGTGTCATGGGATCCCGTCAAAACCTCCTGGATAGTTCTTTGCACACCCCTTGTTATCCATCTTTCCCCGCATTATCCGGCATTTCTTGTAGTGCAAAGACGAAACTTTAGCTCTAGGAGGGTCCATAGATACCGGAGGGAGTGAGAAACGGCGGCCTTTGTCCAATCACAATAAATCCACCTCCGGACCTCCGCGCCGTTCCATCTTATCGATAACCCTCCGGGAAAATGTTAATCCGCAACACCTCCGGTCCGCGCCGGTAAAGTTCTGGAAAACTTCAGTCCCCCGATTTGCCGCCTCAAGTTCGGCATCTCTCTCCAAACCCACTCAATCGTCGTTTACTCGGAACCTCGAATTTCCTTATACAAAGATGGCTTCTGTTATGGCTATTGGCGCCGGCGCTGCCGTTGCCGCCTTTCTCGTACGTTTCAATCCATCAAACTCCAAAATAACCCCCCAAATCGCTAACATCGCTACTTAACAGGGTCGAGCCGGTCTCGTCGCATGGCGACGTTCGCGCGGAGGAGTTGGAGCAATGGGCAAGGCTTTCTACAAGGGTGGTTTCGAGCCCAAGATGAATAAGAAGGAGGCTTCCCTCATCCTCTCCCTCAAGTATGTCTTTTTTCTCCATCTACCAATGAACAGAACCGACTAACACTTTCTCTAGCGAGCGCAGCATCACCAAGGACAAGGTTCGCAAGGCTCACCGAAAGCTCATGCTTCTCAACCACCCCGATCGAGGCGGAAGTCCCTACCTTGCTACAAAGGTCAACGAGGCCAAGGAGTTTCTGGACAAGAATAGCTGATCCCGCATCATGCTGTCATAACACCGAGAAAGAAAATAGCAACCGATCCAAGTCCCCGGCATTCGGACTTTGCAACCCTCCTCACTCTCCGCGTGTGAGCCTGACGAAGAAAAAAAAGATCAATCGACGACTGGAGTACCGACGTTGGCTATATCGTCACGTGTGTATAATGTACACTACTTGTTTCCATAGCGATGGCGTTTGTTGGTTTATGGGGAGGCTACTTAGAGCCAGGGAAGGGCAGGGTGATGGGATGATACGTCGTTGAGCTATCTAGACTAGACGCTGTACGAATACAGGGCGCCAATGGCATATTCTCTTCTCAAAATCTTGACTGTTTCGTCTCCTGGCTTTGGTATTGCCAAGTTACATTAGACCAGTTCCCCTCACTCAACATTGTTCATGTCACTCTTCTCATCCTCGCTCTTAGTCCCCTCAATAGCGATGCCGATCATGGCGCAGAGTGTGTAGTAGGCATCGTTGCCCGCATTGTGGAGGTTCTTGCTCGCGATCCCCAACTCCAAAAGGACACTGCTGAGACCTCGTCCGTTGTTTGAGTTGGTCCAGGATTGGTGGATATCCTTGGTGTCAACTGGGGGGTAAGCGTTTGTGACGGCCTCGATGTCGATGCCGAGACTCTTAAGATACTTGATATCTTGGTTGATGTCGTGGCCCACGATTGCAATGTTTCGCGAGCCCTTCAGGTACGGGTCTAACACGGCCAAGATGGCATCCTTAGTTTTCGCCTTGGTCGGGAACGTACTGTTGCTAGAGACTGGTCAATTGAAAGTCCCGGGTCATAGGAAGAGCAACTTACCCAAAGTTAAAGGCATTAGGACAACCCTTGACGTAGCGATAGTTTCTCAAGCCTGCATACTCCTTGACACGGAGATGGTGACATTTGATCTTGGGCCACCACGAGCGCCCACATTCACCAGGGGCGATTCCTTGAATGTCTCGTGTGTCGAGAATCGCAAAGCCGATCTCGGAGACTGGGTTCGGTGGCCGTTCGATCGCCTCAACGTCGACGCAGATGAAGACGACATCGTGGCCCTCAGAATTTCCTACCAGACCGAGGTACTCTTGCGTGTGCTTCAGCATCAAGTCCCGGTTCCTTTTGTTAAAGAGAGCCTTGAACGAGTTGCGCTGTTTCGGGATGAAGCCAGTCTTGACGAGCTTCAGCTTGTCCCGCCACTCAGCCCGTTGCCCCTTCTCAGCTGTTTCGTAGAGATTGACGTCGTCGTCATTTATGGCGGGCCATGGTCGAATGTCGAGCGAAGTTTCATCCTCGGATCGTCTGAGATATCGTGGGCGCGGTGTGTCTGGATCATTGAACCGCATGTAAAACCTCTCGATGTTCACGCCCAGGGGGATCTTGAGCGAAATCCCCAGTTCAAGGTTGATGTCATCGAGAAAGGTTTGGAACTGGGCCGTTGGAACCAGGAGATTTGGATCTCTTGTTGGTTCATTTGGGTCATGGAGGTAGAAGCTGAAATGGTCAGCACGAGGCACAGTCTCTGGAAGGACCACTCACAAGTCCCAAACTCTGTCTGCCAAAGGTTGGGCAAAGAATGGCTTTGCCTGCATGCAAGTCAGTTGGTGTAGTGGAAATAGGGTCATACCAACACACCTTGGGTCTGTTTGTCTTGCCGATGAAGCGCTCCGGATACGTGAGAACAATTTTGAATGGGCAGAATTCAAAAGCCGGGTCGTCGACGGGCTCTCCAACCTGAAAGCCAGAGCAGTCGAATGCCTTGTTCTTCATCTCCTCCCTAGCAAGATCTTCCGCGGCAGAAGTGGTGTGGTCTCGATCTTGACCGGATGATGGGCGATGGTTGGGCCAGTCGTCGTCCAAGACGCAGCGATCATTGCCCGATTCCACCTGAGAGACGTTCTCTTCCTTTTCAGTATCCTTCTTTCTTTCAACCATCTTTACCTCTTGACCAAGGACTTGCTGAAGCCTCTCGAGGCGCTCCTCAAAGTCCGCCATGGTGGTGCTTGCACTCGTAGAAATGTGCAGCTATTCGAGCGCAAGAATGAAATCGGCGAAAGAGGGGAAATAACGACGATGAAGAAATAAAAATTACTGTGTTTGTATTAGGCCTTTGTGATTAAAAATTCACCGGGCCAAAAAGATGCCTGAGGCGGGTTGAGAGAGGGAGGGTTTGGGTGAGAAGGTGCAGCACGCGCCGTTTTTGAGGGGAAGGATGAAGGAGGAAAGAAAGGTGAGGCTGATTGATGAGAGCGTGACAGGAGAGGGAGGGAGCACAGAGAAAGGGCTAGATTCTGCCTCATTCGTTTAAAACACGCTTCCCGGCATGATTCGCTGCCTTAAAGATACTGAAAATAAACTCATCACTCTGTTTGCTGCGTTTGTGCTGCAAGAGCCCGATATCCGCGTGTAAAACAGGCTGGATGGCCATCGTTTGCTTGCGTGCGCACCATGCGCCAAGAGCTTTTATTCACACCTAATATACAAGACCACCAAACCTACCCATCCATACCATGATAAAAATACGTACAATACATCACGAGTCTACTTTGACTTGTAAAACTGTAACACGGTTAGCATGTATCCGAGAAAACGTTGAGCCCAGAAACTCACCTCGTCTGCCTCCTCTGGAGACACAGTCGACACCTCTGACTGCTTCTTGTCAATCAGTCCCATACGTGACCACCGGACCTTGAACCAAAAGTCTCGCCTGTCTCCACCAAGATCTCCTGATAGTAGCTGCTTTTTCATGTCCCGTACAAAGGTGTTGTACAGTCCAGGCTCCTCCAGGTTGGTCAGCTCCTCCCGCATGACGCCCAAACACTCCATGGCGCGTGCGTATTTGGCATCCCCAAAACTCTCGGTAATAAAGGTCGTGATAATTGCCCCCATCTGCTTCGCTGCCTCTTCGATCTGGGCAACCTCCTCGGTTGCGGCCAGCATCTGTTTAAACTCGGGGACTGCATTGTCTGGGTCAATCTCCTCCTTCCTCTCCTCCTCCCCGAGCAGAGCGTCCACATCAAGACCAGAAATGGGCTTGACCGGCTCTCTGCCTCGCTTTCCCTTGACCTTGGGCGGAACTGTTGCATGGTTAGATACGAGTTGTGAACATTCTTGAGGAGACGAACCTTTCTTGACATCTGCCACCTCCACAAGCGCATCAATCTTGGTCTGGACTTTCTCAATCAAGTCATCAGCCGGCGAAGCGAACCGCAGTAAGATGGACGGTGTATTAGGAATGTGCTTCTCGGGGTAGACTGCTCGGGATTTCACAGCGTGGTTGATCCGATGAATGGTGGGGTTGAACGTGTCGTCGATAGGTGCGTACTCAGCGGGTTCACTACTCGAGTTAGTTGATGCCATGATCTAGTAGACGCTGACCTTACCCCTCGTCGTCGATGCCATACATGGATAGGTCCATCGCATCAACGTAGTCGCTCATAGCATCATTGAGCTCGTCCGTCGGAAGGAAGCGGTGCTTTGTGATGGTCTGGCCGCTAACCGTGATGACCCGATCCAAAGGCGGGAACTGGTAGCTTCGAATATCTTCGGCAAACGGCAGCGGAATGTCGTACAGACACTCCATGTCTGGCTCCACGCCGGGAGCTACCAGTACCAGCTGCGGGTCTTTGCCATCTTTGGGCACGATTCGGGCGATTCCATACGACTCGAGTTCTGAGAGTGCCCAGACGAGGGAGGAGAGAGCAAGTGCCGACTTTGCATCAAACTTGCTGGCTATTGTCACGCAGACCTCGCCCAGGTTGAGAAAGGGTTCATACTAGAAGGGTCAATAACACGATGACCAGAAGGTGTCGTGGTCTCACCTTGGAGCAAGGGATGAATCCAACGATCGAGAAGCTCTTTTGTGTCTCGATTTTGGTGATGTTATGCTCCGACTCGCTGATATGCACAGCAGTTCGGCCGTACTCGAAACCCTTGGCAAGGTCCTCAAACTCTACGTCTCGCTTGCCACCGGGGGCATCAGGATCGTTGACCTTGTACGATCGCGCTTGCCTGACCGCGGAAAATTCAACGCCATCCATCTCATCACCTTCTACAGCCTGCGTAGTCTGGGATCCCGTGCCTTCAGACTTGATGACCACGGTGCTTGCTGTCAAGGGTCGCGCGAGATGGGTCTTGAAGTATCTCTCGACATTGATTTTCATCGCGGAGGGGAACCTGTCAGGGTCTCCGAGAGTAAGAGTGCCATCGTAGGTCTTGTATGGCTTCACCGTCTTGATTCTAGGGGTGTCAAGCTCATCAATGGCCTCTGCGATTGTCGCAAAGACGCCGTTTTCGCATTCATCGACGAGTGACTTGAGAGCTTTCTCGTTCTCTTCCTACATGTACGTGAGTGATGTGTTTGGTGATGTATTGGACAATGTCCTGACCTTGGTGTTGGGCTTGTCCTCTTCCTTAAAGCCGTAGTCAGGGTTATCAAAATCCACTCCCCTGCCATTTTGTTAGTGGGGGCATAGTCAAATGGCAAGTTTACTCACAGGACAGTCAGTTGAATATTCGAATCGTTCATTTTCTTAGAGATGTCGCTCAAATCATCTGCGTCCATTGGCCCCTGACCGTCGGTGATCAGGATGATCTTGCGATTCCACTTCAGCTTCTTGGTGAATGTGTCCATCATGTCAACAGCGACAACAATGGCTGAAATGGCATCTCCCGACCATGTGTTGCTTGGCTTGATGACCGACTGCAGGTTCCTCAAAGAGGTCATTGACATCGGGCCCAGCTCTTGCAGCACGGCGATGTTTTCATAGCCGTCGTCATCTTGCAGCTTGTTGTCGGTCTCGTCAGTCCTAAAGCCGACAACACCAACACACAACGTCTTGCGACTGGCGGCGACGATGTCGGTAATCTTGTCCCACACATATCGCATACTCCAGTCGAGATCGGGTTCTGATCGCCCACTGTGAGTCTGGGCCATGGTGGACCCAAGGTCCAGGATAAAGATGGTGGCTTCCTTCTCCGCCATGGTGTATGAGATCAACAAAGGCGAGGTTTGAAAGTATCAAAAGAGGGTTTGAAGTTGGAGCGTAAATATCCACGGGCTGGTTCACTCTTTTAAACGAGTATCAATGGTGAGCGCCTTCTCATTGTGAATCCCGGTCTTGGATTAGGCAGAAGGGGCCATGAGCTGAAGCTGTAAGATGAGAAGCTCCCCACAGACGCGTCCAGGTCGCGTTGTCACGTGACTCCATTCTACCATGTACTCCTGCCTGTCAGCCCAGCACCTCCAACTTCATGAGAGCACAGAGGATACACCCAGCAATTTTTTTACCAACTTGTACCTCTTGTTCCCCGGTTTCAGAACACAATGCATGCTGCAGCGGTTACGGGGTCTCTTCCCAGGCGCTGTCCAATGACACCGGCCATGCCAAACGCGAATTCTGGCAATTGAAAAGTACCAATCATCAGCATGCAGCAACTTGGCATCCCGCCTTGTGAACGCGAATTCTGGCTTGGCCAATCAGAACAATGATAGGATCGTCTGGAGGCTTGCAAGGGGACCGAAGGTGTGCATGCTGTGTTACTTGTCAGCCCAATCAGGGTAGTGAGGCTCAGCCAGCCCAGATCATGCGTGTGCGTCGGGTTCGGACAATGTTAAAAGTGCATTCAAATCGTGTTCGCGGGAGGAATTTCATGTATATATTAGCCACCCATAGCCCCTTCCTCCAGGTTTCTCTCTTCCATTGAATCATTCATCCATCCATTACACCATCAACACTCCAACAACAAACAGTGCTTCCATTCAATGTCTCCCGCAGCCAGGATACCCTTATCCCACTGGGAGATGGAGAAGGAGCATATTCGTGCGCTGTACCTTGACCAAGACAAGACACTCGACGAACTTGTCAAGTGCATGGCTGAAGAACATGGCTTCGAAGCTACGTATGAGTCCCCTTCTCAAGTCTGGCCCCAGCCGTTTTCTCGGGCAGCTCACTAATGCTCGAGCAGGAGAGCCCAGTACATTCGCCGACTGGATAGCTGGAAGATGAGAAAGTATTCCACCAAAGAAGAGTGGGAATACGTCCACTCATTGGTCAGAAAGCGAAAGCTTGAAGGCAAAGAATCGGAAATCATCATGGATGGGAAACCTATTTCAGTCAAGAAGCTCAAGAAAGAACTTGGGCGATACGGTCAGCCAAGCTCGTCAGAAAAGCCATGCTCGAGTAAGTCTCTTCTCAGTGTTTTTTGGATCATGGCTGGGTTACATGCACTGACAAGTGTTCTCAAGGCCTTCCGGAAGATGCTCTCGAGGGTATTGTTGCATGCACGCCACCAACGACAACATCGGTGTCCTTTCAGATTAACATGATCAGATGGGCCACTGTGCCCTGGTTTCTGTTTCATGATTCTTTCGTTCCTAGTGGTAGGTGCCAGTATTTTCATCCTAAAAGAATGAGCTTTTCTGACCGTTGTAGTAACATCTGCTTTCGAGCACGTAGGAGAAGGGGATGCTCGGCAACTTGCACTTGAAGATCAAACCTCAAGCCTTGCTGGAGATCTGTTCAGAACAGATCTCTGCCTTTCTACGGCGGCCAAGACGGTAGCTGAAGAGTTACCCAAAAGGCCTGGTGTGGATGCTCTACAAGCCCAATCTTCAACCCCCAGTCATTTCATCCAGTTTCTCTGTTGGGCCATTTATCAGTCCTCGAACAATCTCCTCTCCGACAACCAGACGGACCGCTTTCTCAACTGGCTCATCAGCCATGGATACATTCGGTTTCTCCAACAATCCACTCCCAGAAGCGATCCGGTGATGAGAGTTCTCATGACAAATCTCCTCCTCAGTGCTATCCGTCTATGCAACCCAAAAATTGTGGGCTTCTTGCTGGACAATGGTGTCGACCCAGGTGTTACTCATAGGGACAGCCGAGAGACTACCCTTCAGCTCGCTGTCAATGGAAAGTCGAACAATACCGAAATTGTGGAAATACTGCTAGGACATGGAGCCTGCCCTAACACAGTATGTCCTGAGTCGACCGAGAGACGCTCTCCCCTGCTTCTAGCCATGGCGGATCTTCCTCAGAAAAGTTCAATTGCAAAGATGCTAATCCTAGCGGGGGCTAATGTGAACGTATCATATCCTCTGCCCCCCTGGGAATACCGCTGGGAAAGCAAAACCCCTCTCATGGTTGCTGTCCAGAAAGACACCTCTCTCGCCCACCTGCTCCTGGATAAAGGCGCTGATCCAAACTTCTTTTCACCCGTTAGCGGGTCGGCATTGCATGCTGCTGTTCGAACAAATAGTGTTGACTCTGTTCGAGCATTGCTCAGGGGGGGTGCAAATGCCAACATCCCTTATGGGGACAGAGATCAATCCAGCTTCAATGATCTACTTACACATCTTGCTCGAGAGAAGCCTCAAATGGACCTGAATTCACTACTCACACCTGTTGATATCGCATATCGAGATGAGAATGGTCCAATAATCGACCTCTTACTTGAAGCTGGCGCTCATGCCGATGGCTGTGCAGCCTTTATCGACAGGTTGGATCCGGAAATCGGCACCAGAGCATTGAAAGAGGCCAAAATCGTGGAGAATCATTACCTTGTCGAGTCCCTACTAGGGGCAGGGGTCCGCCTAGACCGAGACACCACCTCTACCTCTAGCAGTGCATTCGCCTGCAACTCCGTGAGTCCCACCGTCTTCCAAGCTACTATCAACTCCGAGAACTCAAGACCCGTTAAACAATTGATTCGAGAGAGCGAACAGATTAATCCTAACACTGTAGGGTATTGTTTACAGAGTGCCCTCCAAAATGCGCTTTTACCGAGAAATTTCAGTTCTGCCATGAAGCCATTGGACTTGGGTGCCAAGACCAACCCTACAAGGTCTCACCGAGGCAAGTCGAGCATATTCCAAACCGCTCTCATTGTTTTAATCGAGTCAAACGCTCACACTCATCAAGGTCCCGCCGACCTGTCGTCTCTTTCGTCGGTTATCCTCCGAGAATGCCATAAATTATTCGAAGAGTTGATGTCCGAAGGGACCAAACCAGATCCCCCTCAAGACTGGCCAACGCCTCTGTGTGCTGCCGTCCTCGTGGGATCTTTAAACACGGGGCTTCGCCTCATAAAGGCTGGGGCGAACGTGAACCGGCCAAGCGCGTTTCCCGGTGAAACCAACCCTAGTATCCTTAAAACACCGCTCCAGATCGCCATTCAGAAAGGGGATGATCGTTTCATCGACCTCCTACTAAACTCTGGCGCCGATCCCAATCATTGGGAAGAAGCTATGCAACTCGAGTCCGCTCTGAACACCGCCGTTTTTACACAAAACAGAAGAGTGGTTCAGTTGTTACTCTTTCGGGGTGCCGATCCTAACAAAACTATGTCGCTCGTCGCAGCAGTTCCCAACATCGGCCAGCCCATCGATCTCGAGATCTTTCGACTGCTTCTCCATCACAAAGCTGATATCAACCCAAAATGTCTGGAAACGCCACCCCGAGCGGCTGCAGAACTCCGAGATCCTACTCCAGTAACGGCTGTCTATAGACTTCGTCTCACACCACTCCAGACAGCCCTTGAAAGAAGCCATGACGAGCTGGCTTGGATGCTCCTAGATGCCGGAGCCGACTTCAAAGCCCCAGCATCATGGATGGGGGGTAAAACTGCCTTGCAGGCGGCAGCCATGAATGGTAACATGTCCTTTATCAGGCACTTTGTTTCACGGGGCGTGGACATCAACGCTCCTCCAGCAAGCAACTGCGGCGCCACTGCTTTGCAATTCGCGGCCATCCAAGGGCACTACAACGTTGTCGTCTTTCTTCTTGAGAATGGGGCTGACGTCAATGCCCCAGGGGCAGCTGTGGGTGGCCGAACTGCGCTTCAAGGCGCATCAGAACACGGCAGGCTTGACATTGTTCATCTCTTGCTTGAAAATGACCAAGAGGAGGGGTCTCTGGATCAGCGTTGCCAAGATGCAGCAGTCTTTGCAGAGAGAAATGGGCACTTCGTCATTGCCGAGATTCTGCGTGGGTGGAAGAAGACTTGATGAGAGGGCGGCAGATTGGATTGCTTTTGGTTTTGTTTCGAATATGTAGATTGTTCAAAACTGTCCTTTCTCATATCTACCTACACACATGAGCAGATGAAGATCGATGATGAATGTGAGATGCTTCCCCACAAACACGTCTAGACCGCGAGGTCACGTGCTCACACCAAGCAAAGCATGACTTCATCAACTGGGGGGGTTCAAGTTGTCCGAAGTCCGAAGACAGGGTTATGACACCGCGACACCTCGGCTGAATTGGAAAAAACCTGGCTCATTCCTCTGGAAACTGACCTCAATCGTCAGTGTCGACCACATACAACAGCACAATGGCAAGCACAGTCAGTGCCGTCGTCTTTTCGCCGGCTCCGTATCACATCATTACGTAGGTGGACGACATTCTTTCAAGTGAGCTGCAGAGAAAGAGGACTGACTTGAATTGCAGGTACGGAACCCTCTTGGGGACGTCATTCTTCCACGTACGACATCTCACGGCCTCTTCAATGCCGTCCTCTCCTTGCTTACAGATTCAATAGACCTTTATCAATGGCATCGTCATGATCCGGACGGTCGACCGTCCAAGCTTCTCTGCCATCCAGCAGAAGCTCTTCCCCATCTACTTTGGCCTGCAGACCATCCTGCCCGGCATTCTCGCCCTGACTTTCCCCGGAAACTCGCTAATTGGCCTCTCCAACGGCCCGCGGGGACTGGTCACCGAGTTTGCGCGGTGGCACTCGCTGCTCCCAATTGCGATCATGGCCCTGACCGGTGCCGTCAACTTTACCATCCTCCTGCCTCTGACGACTGAGACTATGAAGCAGCGCCGTGGTCAAGGTATGTTCGTAAATGTAATTGCGGTGAAATGCGCTAACGGGTTGATAGCCAAGCGAGATGGTAAGGAGTGGTTCGCGGCTGGCCCGCACTCTGACGAGATGAAGGCCCTGAACAAGCGATTTGGTATCCTGCACGGCATTTCATCCCTGATTAACTTGACCACCTTCTTCGCTGCCGTTGCTTACGGCTTCACTCTTGGTGGTCGGGTTCTGTCCGTTGCGGACCTGGCCTGATCTGTTTGTTGACTGATGCAATGTCTATTATCCATGTCTATGCATGCTCTATACTAGTACAAAATGTCAACCACTCAACTCGCTCTTCGTCTAGGTCTAGACCATGCACCCCTTTTCCTCCGCGATGCAATGCAACAGTAACAAGTCCCGTAGGACATCGTTGATCGTAGTATCATGATTCGTTCATTAAAAATCTTTTGGGTATAACCTTCTAAACAATGCGCCGGCTGTTCGCCAAGTCAAAAGCTCTCGGCTCAAGGTCGCCATTGCTCAGATGAAGTACGGAGGTGTCCTTGGAAAGCACGGAGATCCTGCTTGGCCTTCTCAAAGTCTTGATGGCGCTGGGCCTTGATCTCCTCCTCGTTGTGGGCGGCGGGCTTGGGGCGTCGCTGATTGGCCTCCATCTGACCCTGGATGGTCCAACGACCTGGTTGACGGTCGAGCATGGTCTTGACGTCGACCTCGTCCTGTGGCTTGGGGAAGTCGCGGAGAAGTGCAGGGATAGGCTTGCTTGCGGCGCTGTGCTCAGATTCGTCTGCCTTTAGCCCGGGGGTCGACAGGGGGGACGTCTCGCTGGACGACGTCTTGTCCACGGGAGCGTTGAAGTAGCCGTGAGAGTTGTTGGTGGCAGTCAAAGAATCGACCTGGTTGAGAGTGGTGCTTCCCATTATGAGAGAGGTTATGTAAAATATGGATAGTTGAAGTGATGGTTTTGAGAAAGCGATGAGAAAGGTTGATCTCGTCTCGGGGTCTTTGTTCCCTTTATACGTATGGATGGATGCTGCAAAGGAAAGAGTTTGCTTGCGGGTGAAAGGACAAAGTTGCTTGCTTTCCAGCGACGCCCAGATGTCGCGTGCCTGTGCCTTTTGTATGTTTCGGCCTTTCTCGGGGAAGCAGACAGCCACGTCAACCTAGTTGTCAAAGGATGAAAGGATGAAAGGAGGTGAAGAAGATGAGAGCAAGGATGGACCTGGGAAACGGCTTGACAAGAGTATTTATAACACGGGTCAGCTATCAAAACTTCTCTCGGGGTCTACCTTAGTCGAGAGAGTGGAAACCCCTTTGGACCCCATGCGACGTTAGTTCAGCTTTCAGGGTCCACGCATCCCATGGATGAGTACAGTAGGAAGTTACGCCGCCACGCTAGAGGCGGAAGCTGCCCTGCCAAAGCGGTGAAAGAATTCCGTCAGTATCTCGGTAATAGCGTAGCGTGGTCCATTTTCTCTCTCTCCTGTCTCTTGTCACTTCTCAGCTTCGGCTGTGGGAAACGGCATCCGCTCATTCGCGGATAAGACGGTTATCTCAGGGGTGAGAAAAGTGTGTTTAGGGGAGGATGGGATTCTTGAAAAACCCACCGATGACAGTAGCGGCGTTGCCGAATTACTCGTAGGGGGGTCCCGTCTTAGCCAATGGAGACTCTTCCCGTTGGACCCTTATCTCCTTGACCGAGCCGCCTCGTGGAGAAAAGACACTTGAACCCGTCGCCACCACCACGCGGGAAGGGCAAGGAACGGGAAACTTTTTCTAGAGGCCAATTGGTTTGGTTCGGGGATCGGAGACTGGGAATGGCGGCAGCTTGTCTCGGACATGCAGAGATTGTCGTCCGGGAGTTAATTCCGTCTGGGGCTCTGTTGCTGCAATGATGTCAGCGGGGTCTTTTGTTGACGAACCAACATGAGCCGGTATCGCTTCATCGCAGCTTTACCCTGTAGTCGGCAGGATGTTTTGTGAATATCGAAGACTATGGAAGATCAATCACATTTTGATGGTTCATCTGTGTATTGTATGTTTAGTTATTTCTATTGTAATCATTTGCAAACTCTTAGCTTCCCCTTCCTGTAACATTTGCCGTAGAAAACTTCGAGAAAGTGTCCATTTGGTTCCTTTCACTTGAGATGGATGCAACATGACTAAGCTCCACAACTCGCCGAGTCAAGTCCGCCACTCAACCTCCTCTCACTCAAAGAGACACTCAAGAAACACCGATAGAAAAGCTGCTGTGTCGAAACAGAGTTTTTACAGACCTCTAAAGATGTCCAACCCAAAATATCTCACCGGCGACGCTGCTGCCGTCAACGAGTTCATCGACAAGTTTGATGTGAGTGATTTACACGCAGCTCGCATAATCTCGTACTCACTCATGTTTTCTGATAGGTCTTTTTGCTCGACTGTGATGGTAGGGTGAATCGATATCCAGTTTTATGCATGAAATAACACTTATAGGTGTCTTGTGGTCTGGTGATCATGTGTATGATGGAGTTCCCGAGACCATCGCCCTCCTGAGATCAAAAGGTTGAGTCACCACCACATATAGCCAAGATCAACGACTTACACTTCACAAGGAAAGAGGACCGTCTTCGTGACAAATAACTCCACAAAGTCTCGTGATGAGTATCTCAAGAAGCTCACCAACCTGGGCATCCCCAGCGAGAAGGATGATGTCTTTGGATCCAGCTACTCTGCCGCCATCTACATCTCCCGCATCCTGAAGCTCCCCGAGGGTAAGCACAAGGTCTTCATCATTGGCGAGGTCGGTATTGAGAAGGAACTTGAGTCTGAGGGAATTGCTCACGTCGGCGGTGCGGACGAGGCCTTTAGACGGGACATTACCCCAGAGGACTTCAAGGGTATTGCTGATGGTTCCCTACTCGACCCCGAGGTTGGCGTTGTGCTCTGTGGCCTCGACTTTCACGTCAACTACCTCAAGCTTGCGCACGCCATGCACTATGTCAAGCGAGGTGCCATCTTCCTCGCTACCAACACAGATTCGACACTGCCCATGCACCATGACTTCTTCCTCGGAGCTGGTTCATGCCACTACCCCGTTGTTCACGCAACAGGAAAGACACCACTGGCCCTCGGAAAGCCCAGCCAGGCCATGATGGATGCCGTCGAGGGCAAGTTCCAGCTCAACCGCGCCCGGACATGCATGGTTGGTGACAGACTCAACACCGACATCAAGTTCGGCATCGAGGGGCAACTCGGTGGAACACTGCACGTCCTGACGGGTGTGCACAAGAAGGAGGACTGGGAAAAGGAAGATGCCATTGCTGTTCCTTCGTTCTATGCCGACAAGCTGAGTGATCTCTTGCTGGGGGCTGAGAAAAACTAGACTATCCTAGACAATAGACGAGCAAACTAGACTTGTGTTTTCTATGTTGATGCACCCTAGACCAATCTATTTCCCCAACAAAGCGCCTCAAACTTCAGTATCCTCTCTCCTCGTGTGTTGATGATTATGTTTCGCTTGTCAAGCTACCTTGATGTATCCCTGGATATGGAATACGGTAAAACAACTGATCCCGTATAGGGAGACAGCAGCCTTACTTTTGCTTCTTGTTTTCCATCCGCTTTGCAATCTCGCTAGTCCTGATGACCTTGGGCTGCTGAACAGGGGTCTTGTACGGACGGAACGAGGTGGGCATGAACATGCCGACGTTCTTCTGGTACATGGAATACTCGTAGTACTTGCCGGCAGTGATCCGCTCAGTAAGCCACGTCGATCCCTGGAATAGAAGAATCAGGGCCCCGGAGCCAGCAAAGGTATAGCTGTATAGGTTGTTGGTGGCAAAGCAGCTCCACTGGTACAGCACAAACCAGACCAGCTGCTCGGCGGCAAAGTTGGGATGTCTGCTGTAAGCCCAAAGTCCCGAGGTGTTGAAGCCGCGATCAAGTTGAACCTGGGTATAGTTGTAGTTCCTAGGCACCTTGGCATCCTTTTGGTATTGGTGCTTGGCCTGGTGGTAATCTAATAATGTTAGAACAGACCTTATTTACGGTGACTATAACACTTACCCCATTGTTGACCGTCGCTCACCCACTCGCTGAAAACAAGAGCAAGCTCTACAACAAAGTAGGCAACATCGGCCGTAGTGATATTGGGCTCAAACTTTGTGGACAGCAAAATGGCGTATGCAGGAACGCAAGAGAAAGCAAAGAGAAGAACGCTTTGAATGAATGATATGAATGTAACATTGAAGATGAAGAAAACAAACTTGGGAACGTATTTCTGGAGGATCGCCCTACAGCGTGTAAGTTGAGTGGACGGTCGCCTTTGGACATTTACATACCAACGATAATCCTCAGATCCAACGTTGTAACCGCCCTTACGCCAGTAATTATATGTTAAACGGCACTGCAAATTAAGCCGTTAGAAGATGCCACTTTTCATGAAACCCTATCAGACTTACGCTCCAAACAGTTGTAGCAGCCGCCACAAGGTCAATTCTTGAAGATGGTACACCAGCAAGACGTGCCCAGACCGCCAGATGAACAATGTAGAGATTGGGGAGCAGACTCCACATGCGATCGACCTGGGAGTAGTTTCGGTTGATCTCAGACACGACGAGGAAGATAAAACTAAAAGCAACAGAGGCTGCAAAAGCCGAGATGAGAGGGTTTGTGTCGATGTATAGTTGCCTCAACCCGGATGGGTCGGCAATGTTGTCGAGGATCTGTCCCGGTAGGGCATAGAGCTGGGGTATGAAGGGCTCGACAGTCTTTGCATAGTCGCCGCAGTCCTCAATGGACTTGAGAAAAGGAAAAGCCATTGTGTTACCCAATATATGAGAGACAAGATTGTATATGCTTGTCTAGACTCTGTCGTGATGTTTTAAAGAAGCCCAGAGTTGGCAGCGTCATAGATGATCAATTGGGGCTAGGAACCCATATGACACGCCACTTTCGGCTTGGCCCTGTGCCTTGTTGCCCCGGCTCCATCCCTAAAGATCGCCTACGCAGCGGATGGAGCCGCTGTGGCTAGTGGCTTGAGGCCCAGGACCCGCCTGTAAAGCCACTGGAGGTGACCAGGGGAGTTAAAATTCAACCTCAACTCTCGGCACGCACCGCCTTTCTCTTGTTCATCGTGAAAGCACAAGCTCTGAAACGCGAATTGTTGGACATCGGCTCATGGGAAGAAATATCTTGAGGCCGTACATATAGGGCGAATCATTCTTATCAGGGCGGCTTTTCTGGAGGAATATGGCAGCGAATCATTATCACTGCGACACGTCTCGTCGTTGACCCTGCTCCTTCTGCGTGCCGTGCCTTCCCACCGCGGCAGCTTCATGACTGCTCGACGCCTGAGGCAGCCTCTCTTCTCGTGATCAGCGACTAAACCAGCCTCGGCCAAGAATCTCTACTCCTTCAAACACCAAGAAAACGTCGCAATGAGGGTGCTTTGTGTGGCTGAGAAGCCCTCCATCTCCAAGGCTGTTGCTGGGATTCTCTCTGGTGGTTCTCACACCACAGTATGTCCATCTCTCTGTCCCCGAGAAAGTCAATGCTGACCTTGAATGCGATAGCACAATACCCGAAACAAATTCATCAAAAACTACTCCTTCGATTTTGACTTTGGCCAGCGATGGGGAAAATGCTCCGTCACCATGACATGTGTCACCGGCCACTTGACCAACGTCGACTTTTCTCCAGAGTACAAGAATTGGAGCCATCCTCCGCCAGAGGCACTCTTCAATGCGCCCATCGTTACTAGTGTTTACGATGTGAGTCTCCATATCCTCACTGTTGTGATTTGGCACTGACTGGCCCCAGGACAAGAAATCGATTGCCCAGAACATAGAGTCACAGGCGAAATTTGCCAGGTTGCTTGTCATCTGGACCGATTGCGATCGTGAAGGAGAGCATATCGGTCACGAGATTGTTGAAGCCGCTCGAAAGGGTAAGCCAGACATTGAGGTTAAGCGTGCGAGATTCAGCAATGTGGAACGAGCGTAGGTTCCTCCAGCCTATCCCTGTCTGGGCCTGAACTGACATCAACAGCCATGTTCTCTCGGCAGCCAGGAGCCTGGCAGAGTTGGATGAGAAACAAGTCAATGCCGTTGCTACAAGAATCGAGCTCGATCTTCGCATTGGATATGCGTTTACGCGATTCATCACAAACAATCTCAGGCCCCTAGGCGGACCCATGGAAAAACTGACTCTTAGTTACGGTATGCGGCCTATAACTAACAAACTGAACCCCCTACTGACTGTTCAGGTTCGTGTCAGTTCCCAACCCTCGGCTTCGTCGTGGACCGTTACTTTCGAGTCAAGAACTTTGTCCCCGAGCCGTTCTGGAGCGTCAAAGTCATGCATAATAGGGAGGGAAAGAAGGTTGAGTTCTCTTGGCTGCGCAACCGACTTTTTGATCGAATGTCAACAGTAATCCTCTACGAACGCTGCCTTGCGGCCAAAACGGCGACTGTCACCAAAGTCCAGGAAAAGCCTACGCGCAAATTCAAGCCGCTTCCTCTCACTACGGTTGAACTACAAAAGGCTGCAACAAGACTCCTCCGCATGAGTGGACAGCAAGCCATGACCATCGCCGAAGGACTCTACAACAAGGGCTTCATCAGCTACCCTCGAACCGAAACTGATCGTTTTGATAGAGGAATGAACCTCAGAGCTCTTGTTCAGAAACAGACCCCTGACGAGAGATGGGGTTCTTTTGCCCAGGGCCTCGGCAATGGTGGATTTCAACAACCCAGAGAAGGAAGACACGATGACAAAGCCCATCCTCCTATTCATCCTATCACATACGCGGCGCCGTCCGTCTTGAGTTTCGATGAGGGCCGGTTATATGAGTATGTTGTTCGTCGGTTCCTTGCCTGTTGCTCGGACGATGCCAAAGGTATGGCAACCGATATCGAGCTCGAATATGGAGAGGAGCGTTTCAATGCCCACGGCGTCATAGTTCTAGAGAGGAACTATCTTGAGGTCTTTATTTACGAAAAGTGGAACAACTCAGCGGAGCTCCCCAAGTTCACTGAAGGAGAGCGCTTCCAGCCAACCGAGGCCATGGTCACAGAAGGAAAAACGACGGCGCCCAACTATCTTACCGAGGCCGATTTAATCGCTCTTATGGATGCCAATGGGATCGGCACGGATGCAACCATGGCAGAGCACATCCAGAAGATCCAAGACAGGGAATATGTTGTCACGATTGAGCGAGCAGGTCAGGCACCGGCAGATGACGAGGAGCCGGACGCAGCCCCGGCTGCAAGAGGAGGACGTGGACGTGGCCGAGGCGGCCGAGGACGCGGAGGTCGCGGCGGGGCAGCTTCTTCTGGTGGGCGAAGAGGTATCAAAGTGTTCGTTCCCACGCAGCTTGGTGTGGCATTGATTCTGGGGTTTGATCGAATGAACTTCGAGACGAGTCTCGGCAAGCCATTTCTCCGCAAAGAAATGGAACTCAAGATGAAAGCTATCTGCGAAGGTCGTACGAGCAGGGAAGTTGTGCTGCGGGAGAGTATCGCTCAGTACCGCCATGTGTTTATGCAGTCGCAGGAGAAGCTAGGGGTTCTGCGAACGGTATGTCCCCATCAACGACGCACAAATTCGGATGGTATCACTGACGTTATCAACTAGGCGTGCCGCGAATTTGTCTTTGCTACATGAAGGCTCGAGCCCTCGGCTCTTCAGGGCTCGTGGACCCTTGGTCAAGGCCACAATCACAACTCGGAGCATCGTGAATACTCGATGATATCGGTGGGGAACAAACTGCCGAGTTGGGCATCTGACGACATTTCGACAGCGTACCTGCACGCCCCGTTGTCTCATTGTGGACCGAGAGACTTTATGAGACTCAACCCCGAGATCAAGCCTATCAACCATTAGGCTAATGCACACGCACGATCCCGATGATGTGATTTGAGCATCGTGACAATGTCGAAACATGGCGGCGGCCTATATTCTACACCCCCTCAGTTGGGATGGAACTTGGCAGTGGGGGATCGTAACCGCAGGCATGTCCGAAAGCGTCGTGCTGGTGTAAGCACGGCAATCATCAGTTGACTAAACTCGGCAATAGACAGGCGACGGTTGTGCGTCTACCACCTGGTTGGGACGAATGGACGAGGTCTCTTGGTGCGGAGGACCCGGAGCGGGATAGACCGGGATCGCCCACGGCACGGCGGAGCCACGGGGTTTCGCAATCCCCCACACAATGATTGTAGCCTCGGGCTTCAAGTGCGCGGGGCAACGGGACTATCGAGCGAACCCGTGGCTCTCGTCTGTCGGATGCGCGTGGCCCCCATGGCACTTTGTGTGGCTGGGGATGACTGGCCATGGGGAAGTCTATCGCCCAAGAGAGGCCCACGGCGCAGTGTCATCCAACGTGGGGTCGTGTCAATGGATGATGGGCCAAGCAGGCGCTCAAGGATGAATTCCTTGATTCGACAGAGCATCAAAGAGGGGAGGTTTCGCAGCCGGAGCAAGGCCGGATGCCTCCACCTCTGGGGAGCAGGAGCTGTTGGGTGACGATGCCGGCATCAAAAAATGGTTACGGTCACTAATAGTTACGGCATCGTGAGCCCAATCAAAGGGATGCACACTGGGAACGTGACGAGTCGCACACTGGCGACGACTCTTGCTGAGGTGATCGAGACTGGGAATCCGGCGCGTCTGGTATGACGGATTGCCCTTCACGGCTGGAAAGAGTGGCATGCGAACGGAAGTGCGCGATATTTGACCCGTGCGATGTGCCAGCAGGCCCATGATGGCATGGCCATTCAGACCTGAGCTCAGCCATCCATCACGATACGAACAAGGCGCCTGGGCACCGGAGGCCAGAGAGGTTAGGGACAAGGCCTGAGCTGACACGTCTGAGCGGTGGGAACACTATTACGGATGGGATTTGTCAGTCGTCACCTGGTATCGAGCGCGAAGCCGGAGCAAGATACATCATAATCAAGAGTCAGCTTGCGCGGATACAGTACCTAGGTACTTGGGGTCAAGATGTGGTGAGCATGATGAGGGCGTCCTATCTTTGGAAACTGATTAGGGCTACTTGTTGACCAAGCCAACGTTTACACCAACATCGGCTCGTGCACAAAGGGGGGCGACTCTGGACAAGAAACGGATACACAAATGACCATGCCAGAGAGGAACCGTACGAATTACTATCCATTGCACGGTGCCACGGGAACACAGATGGCGCATGATAAGAGCACACCCCCATCACGATGGACACGGGATGCGCTGCTGGAACACGGGAGGCTTGGGGTTCGCCGGCATGTTGCCCTCTCCGCAGGCTTCTAGCCCTACACTTGTGTGAAAAAGGCTTCTACCAGTACGCAGGTACGTACAAAAATGGCACACACAAAGAATTTCCAGAATTTCAGACTTTGCGAGCTTATTGCCATGTCTCGCAACTCCTTTTCCAGACCCAAGGGTCGACTAACAGCAAGCCGGGCTAGGGCATGGCCTTGGAAATTGGCCCGGCTTTTAGCACGCCAGAGCCGTCACTTGTTTGATATCCATATCCATCCCCAAGGAGAGGGACCCCCTGGAACCTTGTCATTGCGAATAGGTAAGTGCTGCTGGGTTACGGGCCCTTCCTTGTGGGTATCAAAAATCACAACCCACAGAAGGGAAGTGACAGAAAGGTTTGTGCGTCAGGGGCATTGAACCTCTCATATTGTGTCTCCTTTATTTTCCCCCTTGATCAGACGAATGCAGTATTTTTGTGACCCGCTTCGCGGCTGCCGCTCTGCATGTCATGACGACGACCACGTTTTTCGCGAGCATGATGGGTGTGAGTTTTCTCCATCAAGATCCCATGACGCCCATGACTTTTCGTTGGACTGTCTCTGGCAAGACATCTTGAAAATTTGTGCCACCATTTGATGAATCAGTCAAATTAATGCTCCCCCATCAAAATCTAAGCCAGGCTCTGGCGGCGATGGAGGGTAGGAATGCTGGCCCATCATCAGGTGGACGAATGTCGAATCGCTTCCAGGCGCTGTTGAAAGCACTAACACCGGCTAGCCTCCAACAATCTTTCCCCAATCTCCCGGGCCCCGTGGTCTCGGGGGTGAGAGGCGTTGGCCTGAAAAAAGAACATTGCCAATGTACCTCTTACACGCTAAGTGTGACACTGGTAGCAGAGTCGTGACTAGGACTAGCCCAGTGATCCCCGGACTTTGTTATGGGTTGAAGGCTGAAAGACTTGGAACGAGAGAGAGCGCCCCATCTCACCAAGAGATCAGGGCCAGCCGTCGTCGACACGGGGTCCGCCTCCGGGCCCCTGAAGGAGCTTGAGAAGCACAATGACGATGAAATGCCGGTGCCGCATCGCAGAAGCGCCGGACACGGGCACTTGAGGCTCCCAGTGCTCCGTCTCCAGTTTCGGGCTCTTTGTCCAAGGCAGAGTAGAGCACCTGCGGCCAACAAAGCAGTCGGATGGAGCACCACCATTGCGCACATCATGGCACATATCACGGTGGTGGAATTCCAGCTCTCCCCCTCCCCTCCGTGGGCCGAAAACCCCCGATGCCCGATACTAAGCAGGACCAGTAAATCCAGGGCCGGACCCGGGACCCTGCCTGCGTCTGCGTGCTTGCTTGCTTTTCCTGGACGACGGTTTACTCTGTCCGGAAGTCGTGCCGACATTTGATGCTCTCGCCGTTAATGAGTGTTAATGAGAGAGAACCGCGGGACTGGAGAAAGGGAGCCGTAGTGAAAGAGCGCGAGCCTCGCTGTGGACGCTGCGCTGTGCTACGCTGGACTACACTGGAGCTCACTGGGGCGTGAAACGGCAGTTTTATTTCGTTTGGCTGGTCCGGCTGGCTTCCCCGTTACGCTTTGGCTCGTCTCCCTGGACTACCGGCTCCTTGGGAATTGGAACCCACGATCAGAGACAATGAAAACAAATTTTACATGGGCATTACAAACAAAGGGGAGAACCCCTCTCTTCGGAACGGGAAATGCAGGCGAGAGAATCATCTCGAAGGAAATGCCTGACCTGGCTGATGACTCTTTGTCGGCTTGGTTGGGTTCCAGTCATTCAGTCCAAGGCTTCCCTTTGATCCTGGGACCTGATTTCGGATTAGAGCACACCCAAGCAATAGCATCAGGAACCCGGTGCGTGTCGCATTCCCCCCCTTCAACCTTATCAGTGAGCATCCCTATTGCTAGGACGACGCCCCTTTTGCATCTCCAAAACACGGGGGAGGATGAGGCCGCTTGTCCCCTTTAGGCCGCGGCGCAGCTGTGGCTCTCGCTGCGAGAAGACATGTGATTCGCTGGTGCATGGTGGCGTGCCCATAGTGACCAAGTAGGCACCACAATCACAAATCCACACCTACATCCTCCAACAGATTCGCCCCCCCGTGCCCCGGGACTGCGCCTATCGCTACCTGCACCCAGCACACGCACCGCCGTGCACACCTGGCAGCGAGCGCTGCCGGGCTGGGCTGGGCTGGGATGGGCTGTGAGTCCAGTGAGTGGGAATGAGTGAGAGCAGGTACTTCCAGGGCACTTCCATTTCGCGATGTTGCAAGTACGTACCCGACGACTCACACGGGTTCACCTGCCCTTGGCCGGCCATGTACTTGTATCCGACCTTCGCAGCTCCCAGGCACCCTCCCTTTTCCTTCTCTTCAAACAACAACAACACCAACTAAGGAACACCACGATTCGTATTAGAGTCACCTGTCACAGTCCAGATCATCGCGTCAGCTCTGCCACGCCTGCCATACTATCGCCTAGTCGTTCGCAACATCGTCTTGCCAGCGCTCCGTCTACCCGGCTTCTGAACTAGGTACGTACATATCAGTCCGTCCTCGGTGACTCAAACCACCACCACCGCGTCGCCCATCATGCCCACGACTCTTCCTCGTTCCCGCCGACTCGTGCGTCGCAAGGATCGCATCGCATTTCTGTCTTGTTGTTGCCCGAGATCTCATGCGCTGACCGTCGACTCCCTCCCCCAGACTCTCTCGTTCGGAAGCGCATATACACAAGACCGAAATCCGGTAATCATGGCTACCATGGCAGCGGCTTCTCGCGATATCCCCCAGGCCTCCTCGAGCCGAGACAACTTAACTGCTGTAGCGGCTCGGAGTGTCCCTGCGACTGTGACACGATCTCAACCCCTCCCTACTCCCCCCAACTCCATCTCTCCCTCCCTCCCGCCTCACGGGCTGAAGGCGCAACTCCAGAAGGCCAAGCTTGACCCTATCGACTCAGACTTGGACCTTCACGAGTCCTCGGACCACGGCCGGTCCGTATCGCCTGCCCTCGAGGCGTCGGGTGCCATCACCAGCTCCCTCCTCGCCCGATATCACTTGCCAGAGATCCTGCTCAACCACGGTCCCTTGGCGATCCGACACATTATGGGATACCTGACCACCTCGGTCCCCGGGTTCTCAGGGATCCCCCCAACAAAGGCGAGACGACTGGTTGTGGGAGCTTTGGAAGGTCGGGGAGGTGAAGGAGGTGGAATGGCTGGAGAGGTGGAATTTGAAAAGGTGGGATGGGGACGATGGGATGCCCGCCAGCGAGGACAGCCGGCGCGACACCGACGGGGAACGCCCCCTTCGTCCTACGGCGCAGGCATCCCCATCTCCAAGAACGGCGGCGGTAGAGGACAGGATCGGGCCAGACTCTTGGCGTCTTCGAGCAACGGAGATTCGGTCAACTTCTCCCATGATGATGACCACGACATCTCCATGATGGAGCATGAGGCAGACAAGATGTCCATGGACGGATACGCGTCGGCTTCTTGCTCTGAGGCTCCGGAAGACGACGTCGTCATGAATGACGACCCTGAGGATGCGACCGACGACGAGGACTGGGCAGCGGTGGGGGCCGCTGCTCTCCGAGCCGAGTCCTACCCCAACCAGGCTGCGGCCCAGACGGACCGCGGCTTCGTTTCTTCTTCTGTATATACACCAGGTGGACTTCGCTCCTTCTCCGCCAGCTCCGGCATGGCACGCCCACCTCAACCAGCACATATCGACTTTTCGGCGTTGGCGGGTACCTCTGACGCACAGGAGCGGGAGGCCGTCGAGGCCCTTCTGCGACTCGGTTCTGTATAATACCTCTCTGCATGCGTGGCGTTTGGGGGCTTCTGGAATTTGGCTGAGGGCATTCATTCGGTTTGGGTTGGCTGGGCCCAAAAGGGAAGACCGTGTCGGCCCAACATGATCGAGGCGGCGACCTCTAGATCACAGCTCACTATCACGATGACACGGTTCTTCGAACGGATTTCTGGGTTTGCTTTTATTTTCTCATCGGTTTCGATTCTCGGCGTCTTGGTACTCGGCGGCATCCTGTCCTTTGGGAGGCGGATGATTTTTCGTCGGCTTTGGGGAAAAAGTCAGCAAACGGCATGGGTCATTCAAGGTTTCAACGTTTGGGTTAGCCCCAGGCACAAACCTTGAACGCGGGTCTTATTATTTTTTATTGAGGGGATACAAGTCACCCAGGGCAGATATGTCCTGGTTCGCTTGTTCTTCCTGTCACTCCAAGGGAGCAGTTCGATTCTTGGTGGTCCCAAGGGACTACTGATGCTAGGAGTTGGACTCCTGAGCGACACGACAACTCCCTCGATGGGAAGGGCTGGTCTCTGAGGTTGCGTCGTCTCCTTGGGGCATTCTTTTTTACACATACCCGGTTACCCGAGCCTGGCTTTGAGCATCCACAAGCAGATCCTACCACTTCAACATGGCATTGTGGAGGACTATGACGACAGATATTTTCATGCCTTTGTGGGCAGTTGCAGCCAGTTTTTGCAACCTTCTCGACTATTTGTTTAATTACCTTTGAAGGGGATTTGGGGGCGAACCAGCATCATTAGATAGAGGAGGAAGAAGATGGAAAGGGGGAAACATTGGATGAACTTGGTACAAGACATGGATATGATATCATGGCTGGAATCAACAGGAGCTGGACGCCATCATGAGCGTGCCCCTCAAGTCTCAGTGCCAAAGGCACATGCAGAGACAGACAAAAAGGAGTAAAACCAAATTGGTGAAGGAGGGATTAGGTAGCTTCCTGGTCGTTAGCATTCGAAGCCCCGCCAGCTTTGCAAATGGAAGTCTTGATCTTTCTTTCCCGCAAACCAGAGTCGAAGATGAGCTATGAGAACGATTGCGTGATTAACCATGGCTTGGTGTTGAACCAAACAAGCAAGACAGGTAGTCGGGGCAGCCGAAGGACATTGCGACGTCACCCCAGGTTGGGGAGATCATGTTGGGGATGAAGGTTGTTGTGGCGATTGCATGACTAGACGGTGGACTAGTGTAGTGAGTGGTGTTGAATGAATCACATGTTAGGGCTTTGTTGATTAGCATAATTGGCACAGAGTACAATAGATGAATGAGCAAGGTGAAAAGAATTGAAGATGGTTGAGAGATGGAGAACGAGTGGTGATGCGGTGGAAGTCAGTCGATGTGTGATGCGGATCGACCATCACGTGATGAATGGAACCATGACTTCAGATCTCGCACCGGCACTTGACGACACTCCCGTTGTCCAACAAGCGTCGGCATGTCATATCAGGAGAAGATTCTGCCGTTTCTTTGCTACTCCTGGTCTCACCCACTTTCCATCATGTCCCCATGATAGCGCTAGATCATCTGAGAATTTGGAACCCGATCCTCGTGCGAGTGCACCCTGCTCGATTGGGCAACGACGCAAGGAGTGAGATGATGCCGATGAGAGTAAAAGAAGAAACATGGATCCCCCTTTCTTTTGTCTGACAGGTGAGGTATGGGGATATCTGTTCATGGATACACACAACATCACCCGAGAACAGTATGATAAGCAAGTCTCGCTAAACCCCCGCAGATTGCCTGACCTCGCGGGGCGCCATGGCCGTCGGCGATGTGCTTCGATGGGGAATAATCGGTGCCTTCTTCCTTGGGAAGGGCGGAATCGTCCAAGAGACTGGGCATGCGAGATGACATGATCTCAGTGCCGGGCAGACACCTTTGCTTGGCCCCAAGAGGATGCCCAGACCTGGGCTGAAATCATTTTACGACTCGGCCGTATCCCGATGGTACGGCAGATATCGGCCAAGAAGGAGAAAGGAAGGTCACCCGGAGAGGGGAGGGAACCAGGGAAGGAAGGGCATCCGCCTCCGCCGCGACGCCGCCGACAGACATGAACTGACCGAAGGCTGGGCGCGATGAGTGCCCAAGGTCTTGGCCACAAAGCTTGAGCAGTCAAGCTTATTGTTTGTACGGTGGATAAAGTGCCCTTGGCCTTGCACTGCCGCGTTGTCGTCATCGCACCCAAGACTCTTGGCGAGAGAAAGGAGGAAGGGTGGGCATGCGGAGAGGAGTTCTGGGCGTTTTCTTGGAAGCTTCTTGGCTCTCATCGGGGATTGGGCGAAGGAGGTGGGAATACGGTATCCTGGTCACGGACCGTGTTGCCTATGGATGGATGGGAAAAGGTCTTGGGTGACGATGGCCGTGGGAGTCTTGCAGTGAGGAGATTGCAAGCTCCTTGGCGTTGAGAGCACTGTGGCGGTAGTGTGTTTCTTTGCTGGGCATTCTTCAAGCCTCGTGGCAAAATACCCCCAGACACATCCCAGTCGCTGCGGCCAAGACAAAGGATGAGGCACTAATAGACTTGGAGAATTCTACGGAGTAGGTGTACAGTGTCTCGGAGGAAAGGGACTAGATGATGGAGGATATAATGAAAGAATGAGGGCTTATTAAAGGCTTGATAATTGTAATTTTGACTCTGGTTTTATACAAAAGTTCTGTGTATGTCAACTCATACTTGGTATCCATTCTTAACCGATGTTGTCTTTGAGTTTTCTTTGGACCGCGTGGTAATCCCCGGCACCCCGGGTCCCCGGCGATACTCTCGGGCGCCCGACTGAGTCCCTGCTCGGCGGCCGGGGGAGAGCGGATGCCGTGTGTAGGGATAAATAACGTGGCATTTCTCCAACGGGCAGGTTCTTAGAGCGTGGGATAAAGGTGTCTCATGTGATGAATCCAACAATGATAAAGACATATTCTGTACCTGCGAGATATATCACGTCGTGAACCTCGGTGGTCGGCTTATGATAGTGTTTAAAAAACGGCATTGCGGATCACAAGTTTACCGAAACGGTTATCGAAGCATGGCGTTTCTCCAAGATTGGACTATAATGACAAAGTCCGCATATTTATGGGGCATCTCGGATGTTGCAGGGAGAAAAAAAAAAAATACATACTCCATATTAAACAGGCAGGCTTTTTGGCAAGATATTACGGAGTAAGAACAATTTACCTCATCCGTGAAAAGCGGAGGGATGGGGGAAAAGAATGAGGGGAGGGGGGATGGATGAATGGATCGCTCAGCGACCCGCCCTGCAGGTCAGATGCAGGTCGCGATACGTAACAAGATGTAAGGATTTTTCAGGTAAGTTTTCGCGTAGATGCGAGATGCTTGTAATTTATTATTTGCGTCTTTTAAGTGCCTCTTCTTTGCGGCTTGTAAGCCCTTAGCCTACTGACCCTAGAGTCAGAGGAAACGAGGAGGCAACAGGATCAAGAGGGGGAGAGAGACCAGGACCAAAAAAAACGTGGGCTTGGCTAAACCCCGACGATCGGCTACGTTCCTAGACGTTCTTCCCCCTCGTGAGCTTGGCGACGAGAGGAAGAGAACGAGGTCTTGGCCTAGGCGCTGCCAAGCATCTTGGCATAATCTTGGCAGGCTGGGGCCAAGACCAGCTCGGGGCTGGCATGGGTGACAATGAAAGAGGAGGGAGGCCTCGGCGTCTGGCGGAAAGCTTGACTGCAGATAGCAGAAGCATGCCTTGGCTTTTTGCTTGGCCTGGTGTCGCGAGTCGTGTGGCCGCCCCCCCAGGCTTGGCCCCAGAGTCAAGTCATCTGTGTGTCAGATACTGTGATTGCTTTGGGTGAGTGAGCTCATTGTCGTTTGTCCCCGTGCGAGTTTAATGGCTGGGGGGGACTTCTATTTCCTCTTTGAGGATGCCGTCTTTCTTAAAAGCTTGATTAAATCGATTAATCACATATTGTGTCTTTTTACTAACCTGATGCTTTTCCATCATCTGCCTTAGCTCAAAGGGGGGGCAACATGGAGGGGGAGGGAGAGAGAAAGAGGCATTAGCCGTTACAGACGGGGGGTGGTGGTTTTGGTCTGGGCTGGGCGCTGGGCACCAAGAACCAACAGCTGCAAATCCCGCCCGAAGGGACACATTTTTCGCATCAGAGTCGACAAGGCTCTGGCCGCCGTCGCCTCCCTGAACATAAGATGAAGGCGGTTGAATGCGGCGACCTACCGCCCCAGGAGCAGCGCAATCAGGAGCACGCTACTGATGACGATCTCTCCTGTTTGCTTTGAGTTGAAGCGCTGGGCTGCTGCCACCGGACTTGTCAGTTCCCCGGTAGATCCGGACGCATGCACTAGCCGGGCGGTTCATAACAAACCCTCTCTACCTATTCATTTCCAATATTGCACAAGACAAAGCCTCGTTTGTGGCACCCACTGCTATCTCTCTCTCTGCTTCTTCATCTTTTTTTACTACTCTCTACTCCCCTGTCGGGTATATGCCCCGAACGCCCTGTAGGTCCCTTTCCATGCTGCCACACACACAAACACACGCACACACCCCTCGGAAATCCCAATCTGCTCAGGTGACGTTGCCGACCGAATAAAACGCTTGACGCAGTGGTGGCCAGCCTGTGTGAGGCCCCGAGGTGAGCGAGACCAATAGCATCGTCGCGATGAGGGGCAGTGCCCAGACTGCCAAGGCTTGGCGGTCTTGGCATCGTTCCCTCCACCTGCGCACTCGGCGTAGCGCACAGTTCCAGTACTTGCGTCTGCACCAAGGTGATGAGGGAAAGCAGGTACCTTCCACCTTCGGATACCTGACAATTCTCGCCAAGACCGCCAAGACTTTCCGCTCGCTCTTACCCTCATGCCCAGACTTTTGCGTAAATGTAAAGGGAGCACATCCCCCCCCCCCGGAACTCGATATGAAGGCAACTTCTCTTCTGATCATCTATCAATCTCTCCTCGATCCTCCGCAAGACATATTTTGATCGCGTCTGAAAAGGCGATCCTTTTGAGTGAATAACTCGTCTCCCCTGTCTTGCTGCTGCACATTGGGAACCTTGAAGTCCCCTCATCAGCCCCAAAACAACCTTAGCCTCACTCGCTTTTCGCCGTTTTGGCTTGCAGCGGTGCGTCATCGGCTTAACAAATACTCCGTGCCATAGCACCACACACACACACACAGACAATATGTCTCCTCCGGTGCCTGAGCAGCAGCAGCCACAACAGCCAGGGCAGCAGCAGCAGCAGCAGTCTTCGGCTGTGTCGTCTTCTGGTAGCGCCAGCAACGACTCCAAGTCTGCCACTCCTGCGCCTAGTGCCGCCTCAAACACTTCTCAGAGCAGTGCTGCACCCTCGACAAGTTCGGATGATAACCTCATCTGTCGGTGGAATGCCTGCAACCAAAAGTTTACCACTCCAGAGTCGCTCTATGTAAGTTTTGAATGAGACTTTAGTGAGTCTGCGCAGATTATTGACTTGGTGTAGGAGCACATCTGTGAGCGTCATGTTGGCCGCAAGAGCACCAACAACCTCAACCTGACTTGTCAGTGGAACTCTTGCAGGACCACCACTGTCAAGAGAGACCACATCACTTCGCACATTCGGGTTCATGTGCCCCTGAAACCTCACAAGTGTGACATGTGCGGCAAGTCTTTCAAGCGACCCCAGGATCTTAAGAAGCATGTCAAGGTAAGCATCATTCCCTGTTCTGTGACAACATCTTGACTTACACGAAATAGACTCATGCCGATGACTCTGTTCTTGTCCGGCCATCTCAGGATCCCCAAGGTGGACTCAACTACAGGCCACAGCCTCCCAAGGGTATGTCTCAGCTCGATTCTCCCCCACGGCCGTGGCCATCCCGTTTTCCTTACCTCGAGGCTAATTCGCCTCCAGGCCCCTCTAGCTACTATGACCACAATGGCCAGATGCGAACTAACGCCGCCGCCTTCACCCATCAGGCCGGGCATCCTAGCGGCTACTATGCTCCCCAACCCTCTACCAACTATGGCCTCTACTTCAACCAGCCGCCCCTGAACAACGCCCGCACCGAACACCTTGGCTACAGCGCCGCCCCCGGCGGTTATGATCGAAAGCGCGCCTATGATATGGTCGACGACTTCTTTGGCAGCGCCAAGCGTCGCCAGATTGACCCCTCCTCGTATGCCCAGATTGGCCGCTCCTTGATGCCTCTTCACGGAAACCTGTCTATCCCCAACGGTCCCATGGCCGCCACAGAACAGTACATGCCTCAGCCAGCTCCTCCTCCCGCCGTGCACGCTGGCCCTGCTCCCAGCAACCCCCTGGCTCAGCAGTACTATCTTCCCATGCCCAACGCACGCACGCAGAAGGATCTCATCCACATCGACAACATCCTTGGTCAGATGCAAGACACCATCTACGAGAACGCCAGCCATGCTACTGCTGGCGTTCATGTCCACGGCGAGGGCTTTAACGGTTACCGCAACACTCCTTCGCCTCCTACTTCTCACCGATCACCAGGAGGCATTCCCGTGACAGCCGACGCCTATCAGTCCGTGTCTGCAGCTACCATGGCTTCGCCCCTGACTGCCATCTCCTCCACCGGCACCCCCGCCGTCACTCCTCCTTCCAGCTCCATGTCTTATACTTCAGGCCACTCTCCTAGCCCATCCTCCTCGGGCATGTCTCCTCAGTCTCGTCACGGCTCAACAGCCTCAGTCATGTATCCCACACTGCCCACAAGCCTTCCCGCGGTCAGCCAGGGCTTCGGCCACTCTGCTACCACAACTCTGGGACCCAGCTTTGAGAGCAACGAGCGCCGTCGCTACTCTGGTGGTATGCTTCAGCGGGCACGAGGACCTCTGCCTCTGCCCCGTGAGGATACCAGCGGTGCTTCGACTCCTAAGGCGAGCGAGTCTGCCCTGTCTGTTGGCTCGCCGTCCTCCGAGTCTGATGTTAGCGACGCAACCCGCGAGCGCGAGGAGCAGTATGACCGATGGCTCGAGAACATGCGAGTCATCGAGACTCTTCGCGAGTATGTCCGAGGACGTCTTGAGCGCAAGGAGTATATTGAGGAGGATGACCGACGACCCAGCATTGCGGATGTCATGGATGTTGACCCTAAGAGCCCCAGACTGGGCACTCTTCGTGAGGGTTCATCACTGTACCCTATCCTCCGCATGCCTGGATCCTAGGTTGCTCTCTGATGCGGCTGCTGGCCTTGCTGTATTTGTACTATTTTCCTTGACTTGGGCACTACTTGATATGGGTCTTTTTCAATGCAACGTGTCACGACCACATATGTGGTCTTGAAATTGTTGGCAGGTTATGTAGCATTTGTTGCGGTGCGCTGGAACACTTTTGGTTGAAAACCTAGCCTAGCTAGGAGGCTTTACTTTGCGGGTTGGTTATGAGTTCGGTATAGGGATCTTGGGGATGCAAGAAGCTACGCTATGGATGATGATTCCAAAATGCAAAAACACAGTCAGATTTCTCGATTTGGTTATACTTCGTTTCTTCTCTTCTCGGCGACCGCCACCGTGCCGCTTCTGGACGGCAATGTATGTATTTGGATGTCTTGTCTTGGTTGGTGGTGGAGGCTACGACGGTTATGAACATTTGATTGGAAAAGGAGGCTCGGATATGGACGAGTAGGAAAATTAGGGACATGAAATTTCAATCTCGTTGCCACTGAGGCATGAATACCAAGCATTTGTGTGTCTTGATCATGGCTGAGGCTGAAGGTGATGATTTGACGGATCGAGGTGGTTGAGCGTAATACGAGATGCCCGATACGAACAGATTTGTAGATCAGATGAAAAGATGACCCGAATCTTGTTGGATGAAGCAAGACATGGGAACAAAAGTGCCTGCAGATTGTAGATTCAGATATGGTTGATGCAGGCTTACTCACAAGGGAGCTGAGAGATTCTTGTCAGCTCCGAGTCTATCAAGTGTCAGATCTCGTGATGCCAGCAAAAGAACGAATCAAGAAGGAAATAAACATTCCAACGGACAAGCCATGCATAAGAAAGGACAAGATCACAGGGTTGGTTTCATCTGAACTACCACAATGCCGAGAGTTGGGGGGAGGATGCAATGTCGATCATGATTCTCGATCTGGGTAGATTTTGACAGCTGCAAAACGTCACTTTTGGGGGGGAGACAAGCCTCCTATTCTTGGAAACATTTGCCCCATAGCAGCACATGCACTGTCGGTGTGTGTATCACTGAGGTCATGTTTGTTTCGTTTGTGATGCTCTGATTGTTTCTTTGGAGTGTTGCATCGCAGACCCACGCGGGGGTTATGTATGTACGTTGAGCCTACACGGGCCGTCGGCAAGTCAGCCTCATTAAAAGAGTGAGTGAATGGTTGTATTTCGGTAGTTACTGGAAATGAACGATGGTAAGAAAGCGAAGAAGCGAAGAACAAGGGAGAAAAGACGGCAAATCGTATCAAGGACCAATCGGGTACAAGTCTGAAACAAAAAGTAAGGGAAATGAAGCGATCCTCCCTCCATCCCCTAACGATCGACAAAACGACCGGATGGTGCGGAGGATTAACATGTACCGTAACCCGCGCATGAAGCGGGACCACGCGGGAAAAGGAAACTAGTCGATCAGAGGCTTTGCTTCAAGTAAGATTACTCAAAGGAACGAAGGACTGTGTGTGTTATACTCTATTGAGGGGTCTCTGTTTTGGTGGAGTTGCAACCGTCAGACGTAAATTGATCGTCTGGTTCGTGTTTCCCTTGTCAGTGACGTGACCTTGCAATGCAAAAGCCTCGTTTGTTCCAGTCGCTTCCTTGTGGAAATATATAAGTGCTGTGTTCTTTCCCTCCCCCCTGTTTGTTCGAGGTTTGGTCACAGACTCAGGTTTGTCCAAGTGATTCAAGAAAAGATAAAGGACCGGTGATTCTTGTTCACTATTTTGTTTGACAACACTTATACTCACCTACAACCCTCTTCTTCCTCTCCCACATTTGCATCCTCATCTTTTTACTCTTCTTCTTCCTTTCGAGAAAAAAAAAAAACAAATACAGCCTTCATCATGCGTTTCTACTCTATCACCGCCCTCTTCATGGCAACCATCGCCATCGCAGCCCCAGCAAACGAAGCCAAAGAATGCTGCTGCTGCAACATCAATGAACCAGCCATAGTCTGCACCCAACGAGCCCCAAAAGACTGCATCTGTCCTGCAGTAATGTGTCCCGAAGACGCCCCGACCCGATGGCCCGACTCTCCGACTCCCACAGCCACCGCCGTCGTTGGGAGGCGCGCAGAAGAGACACCAAAGTCGGAGCCCTGCTGCTGCTGCAACCCAGGCAGGGGAGCAATCGTCTGCACCATCCGCAAACCTGAAGAAGACCAGACTTGCATGTGTCCCATGGTTCTCTGTCCTTCCGACGCTCCGACCTTGACCGAGGGTCCAGGCGCCGTCGCCAGTGAGACGGGGAACTAGATCCTTTTAATGACCAGGGGTTGAAAAAAAGGATGCAACATGAACGCTTTATTTGGAGGAAATTTCACGCTTGTATATACTTGAAGGATCCATTTCCCTTTTTTGCATTTACGTATTTTGTCGAATGGGATACATCTTACGTGCATTTAAACGGCGGCCGCGCGTGTAACTTGACCAAAGTAAAAGCTATATAAGCCCTTGTCCCCCTCGAGTTCACTTTGCTCACCTCACTTCACCTCCAGCTCTCTGCACCAACTAAACAAGCACAATCATCAACATGCACTTCTCATACCTCCTCATCGCCCTCGTCGGCACAGCCATGGCAGCCCCCCAGCTCGTAGCCGAGCAATGCTGCTGCTGCAACCTCGCCACCAACAAGTACGAGTGCTTCAACCCTCCCAAGTCTCAGGGTTGCAACTGTCCCGCCGTTGTCTGCCCCGAGCCCGCCGAGTCTTGATAAAAAGAGTCAAGGTGAGAGAGGATTCGGTGATGCCCGTCGGGTATTATCCCGGTCTAACTAACCTTGGGAAAAACAGAAAGAGGGCGTGGGTGAGACAAGTGTTGCAGGTTGTGGGAGGTGTTTCTGACATGGACGGCATCTCTGTTGTCAGCTGACGGTGCTTTCTTGTCTCATTGGTTTGCAAATGAAAAGACTGCATGCTCTTTGGCCATAATCAGTACTCAGATCATTAATAAATCAGCCAACCAGGCTTCAAAATCCATTCATGAATCCGTACAATATTATGTTAGTGAGAATCAACTTGGTGGTTGAATAATCCATATTTGGGCTACGCCACCCCTCCAATACACCAACCAATCAACACCCTCGTCAACGAGACATGTCGATGGAACAGGCAATCCTACAAATGCAATCGCCCAACAGAATGCCTCAAAAATGCCTCAGCCTTAATAAACAACAACTTCACTCACTCAAGGGCGACAGTACACAAACAAATAGTCATCAATCACATAATGCATCAACACAGTCAATGCCAAGATAAGAAATTATACACTATCAAATACAGATAGGGAAGCTACTCCAAAAGGGCCGATATGTCGTGTCCCAAGATTCAACCCCACGATAAATTGCTGATGCTGCTGCTGCTGATGCTGCATGTACAGTGTTTTGCTGGGTCTCGTGTTACCCATCACCTGCCAGAGTGTGATCCAAGGCCTCGTCCTGTTTCACCGGGGGCGCAGTCGCTGCCGCCCACCCTATTCTCCACCTTTTGTTTCTCCATCTGTTTTGCATATCCTTCTTCTCCTGAGACCTTGGACCAGTTCAGTGGCAGCTCGTGTCCGTGCGAGTTGCACATGTGGAAGGGGGATTAGAGAGGCAAAAGTGTAGTGTCGTAGGGGAAGGGCCGCCGCTGATGGGTAACATTGCGAAGATTAGACCGCAGCGTAAACGGGTATATAGTAAACTGGTCATAAAAGTGCCGTCGACTCTCCGGTTGCCTGTGGCAGAACCGGGCCAAAGGGCGGGTTAGTTCGCTGAATTTTTTGCGGGAGATTATCCCAAAAAGAAGAATCGTATTCAAGACTTTGTCGTGACGATGTCTGTCGTCCTAGACGGCTTGAAGTTGCATCGCCGGCGACGGTTGAAAAAGAGAGGCAGGTAAAAGGTTTGCATCTCTTTATTGGAACTGAGTACGGTCCTTCTCCTTGAGGCCGCCGATCTGGTTCATGTCGATCGAGTAGAATTGTCCCTTGGCCTCCTTCTCGTAGGCAGGGAGCTGCTCATCGTTCATGGGCTCAAGGCCGACAGCCGAGTTGTCGCCAACCCGAACAACGAGAACACGGCCGCTCTTTGGTCGGCCCTGGTCATCCTGCTCATCAGGGAAGGTGATGTGGATCTCGGGAACATTGTCGGGAGAGTAGGGAGGCGAGTTGGGGTTGGCAAGCATGGGGTGGTTGTTCTTGTTGATGACAAAGACGCTGGAGCGGCCATTGTGCGTCGTCTCGATAGTGAGGCCTCGATGGTTGGCCATGCGCTTGGTGTTGCTGTCGTAGTACGAGGGGAGACCATCCTCCTCGTCGTGGACAGGCTGCATCTGGTTCTGACGACGAGCACGGCGGAACAGAAAGAGGATCGAGACCAGGATCAGGCCAAGGAAGACCAGGCCGAGAAGTCCGAGCATCATGTTGATCAGGGTGTCGTCCGAGCCATCAGAGTCCGGGGGTGAGGAGGTGGTCCGGGCAAGGAGGTTGTGAAGGGAAGGCATCGTGAATAAAGTTGGGGTCGTAACGTTATGACGATGACAGTGATAATTGAGTTTCGTGATAGTCAATGGGGGCTCCGGTGTACAAAAGAATGAGTGACGGGCCGTTAAAGTCTATAATTCACATCAAATGTCAGTAAGCCAGCCAAGCTGTGAGGAGATAGCCGATAGAGCAATCGGCGAGTGCGAGTGAGAATTGCCATTCTTCCGAAGTGTGAAGCCAATCTGCAACGCATCATCCAATACAGAAGCCAACCACCATTCCCTATCATGGTCGGAAGAGCCATCGAGGCTTGCCGGTCAATGCGAACCGGCCAAACCGATCGAGTTCCCTCCCACCAATTCAATGCATGCCATGACGTGTTGCAGAAAAGACCCCTCAAAACAGAACTTTCGACAAAATAGAGGTGGCAGGTGGAGGGTCAGATGGGACAGAGGAGACGTACGCCAGGGAGAGGATATCGCCAATAGTCGGTTGGTGAATGCCTGGCTGGGAACCTCGGAAAGGGAGGTGGTTGGTGGTGTTGGCCTAGTTTGGTAAGGAAGGGAGGTTGGGGGTGTAAAAGACTGGACGGATATCAGCTGAAAGAGTGAAGCTGATGATCCAAAAGGAGGGGGATTGCAAAAAACAAAGATGTACAACAGGAGCAAAAAACGATGCCGTTGACGGGATTCACGAAACTGCCCGCGAGGATTGGGTTGGAAGAGAAAGAAGAAGCAAGAGGAGGGCGATTTTCGGTTGGGGGAGTAGGCCATAGATGAAAAGAACAGGGGACTACCACGGAAATGAGGCCGGACCAGGGTGCAAGCAGTAGCAGGCGCTGGAGAGGCGTTGGACGGGCGCTAGGGCCACTGTTTCCTTGGTCCATCTCAGGGGCACCGCCACTGTAATTGGCCGCTAAGCCAACTGGGCGTTGGTGTGCTGGGGCCTGAGAGCGCTGCAAGCACTGAGGTGCTCGTGTGGTCCTTCCATGTCTTTTTTCGCTCCTGGTGGTGCGGGGCGCCACCGTCGAGCGGTGGGATGGTTGACCAATGGTGTGTTGAGGAGCGACACCAAGGGTCCGCTTCCATCCACATGGATGGCACGTCGTTCTCAAGGTGGGCTTCCATCCATGGTCGATTGTGACTCGCGCATCAAGCACCTGAGGTTCTCGTTCTCTGTTGGTTCCAGCATCAGTACAACTGTAAGCCCTTGTCCTCTGTATCTGGTTCGTTCTAGCGCTGGAGGGGTCAGCTGGGATTCGCTGGTAGCTTCCCTGTAGGCGCGCGCTTCATTGGCTACAGCCGTTGGCCAGAGGTCCACTCTCCCCTGCCAAGCCCTCCAAAGCCACGGTGCCTTGGTGCATTGCTGGTGGAGCTGCCCGTTTTGAGCCAGCAGCACCGAAGACGACCTCCATACGACCACAACCACGTACCTTGGCTATCGATAAGCGGCAGAGACTCGCTCATCACCCACTGGATTGGACTGAATTCTTGGTGCGTCTGCTCAAGTCAAGGGTCGGATGCTGAAAAGGGCCTAGAGCCCACACGAGCGTGGCGAGCATGAGAGCGAATCTCGGCTGCTCGACGAGACGCCAATGCAAGGTACGAGCGCTATCACACAATGACAGGGACATTTCGGTTCGGTTGCGTGAACAAAGAAAAAAGCCTCTTGGATGAAAGCGAAGCGCCGCACCTCGACGAATCCGCCTTTGTTCGCATACATTTCGTGGCATCGCCACTTCCTTTCCGCAGCACGTGTTGTAAGAAGTAAGCCGCTCAGCCTGGTACACGCGTTCGATGATGGATACCTACCTCTCTGCTTCTATTTCTAGCATTGCGATGGATGCAATGGACGCAATGGGAAGGTACGCACGGTCCCCATCAACAAGCCTCATCCATGTGGAAGCAATCGAAAAAGGGACGCAATCGGTTGTTTCTATCAAGTCCTTTGTCCGTCGCTTGTCCGCCTTCATCTCGTGTGGAACCAATGCCTTTGCATTATCCATGCCTTTTTTCGCAATCAGGAGACCTGGTTGCCCTCCTTTTTCTTCGATCCCTTTCATCGATGACCGGCTAGGGGGACTGGGTCTCTCTAGCACATCACCCACTGTGATCCGGCAGGCATGGATTCTCTCGCCTCTGTCCGGATTTCCTTCTGCCTGACTGCTGGCCGAAGAGAAATCTTCGGATAGCCCTGAAAGGAGCATCGACATCACCCCACATGCTTCGCGATCAAGAAGCACGCCATCCGTTATTCCTACGTGCATCTTCTCCGCAGGGCCAACTCATATTATGGCGGAACCCACGGATGGAGCCTCTACCACCTTGACCACATCACCAACTGTGCTCCAGTAAACCAAGTCTGTCAGCTTAGCGGTGTAGTGCTCACATAAGACGTTGACATTGGAGAATGAGCGATATCCCGATGACCGAGGTCCGTTGCCTTGAGGGAATTATACCTCTTGTTGGGAACACCAAGTTTTTCTCTTACCCTTTGTCCTTGGAAATTCCCTAAGGTCACTTTCCTCTAGCTTCCCTTCTTACCTTGCCTCTTCTTGTTCCTTCGTCTCTCAGCAGAAGGACTACCATTCAAGTGAATGGTGGCTGTTGACCTTCACCGTCGAATCAATTCTGCCGAATCAGCCATACCAGCGCGTTGCAAGCCATGGACACTGGATCATGGACACTGAACCGTGGACACTGGGGCCCCTCTACACTTCACCCGGCGCTGCTGCTCGAAACTGTTGTCGGTTCGAAGGCGACACAAAGTCGAACCCGTTCCCGGAACCAAACATCTCCTCCACGAGAGGTACACGAGACGCAACCTCCCGATGGTCATGAACTGTTCACCACGCACCGATGCAGCAGATGAGTGGATGAAACAGCGAGCGGCAGATTGCCCATGGCTCGAGAACCACCGTCGGCCGAGGAGCCGTACAACCTAGCCAGGCGACAACGGCTCATTTGATCCGCCAGGAGTGTGAGGCCTTCGATCGAGCCATTGAGGTGGATGGCAAACCGGTTCTGAGTGGTTCAGGTTTCTTATGTGCAGCATGTCAACCAACGTTCGATGGAAGGAATGCGAGACAAGACCATCCTCTCGGTGCGCCTCGTCCCAGGCGGTGAACGGCGAAGTGAAACATGTCCACATCACAACGGACACTGTTTGCCTTGCTTCTAGCCTGTCAATAGCATCGGGATCTCTGATGCAGCAACCGTTGAATCTTGGTGCATCGTGGTATCGGGCCTCTGTCGAGAAGGTCGTGGAATCCAAAGCCCAAAGGCGACACGCCGTGTCACGAGATCAACTGGATAGGATCATCATCAGCATTCAGCCTCGGGTAACATGCCATCTCTTCTTGTTGTCAACAAAAGCCGGGTCAATCTTGGATGAGCGAATGGCCAGAGGGTGCAGCGTCCAACATGACCAATGTGTCGTCAGGTTGACAGTAAGAAATCCCGGCAGCGTTCCAAAGGGATCTTTAAGAACACATTCTGCGAGGACATGCAAGTACTCACTCGCTAGGCAACGCGTGGACTGGGTCGACTCAGCTTCTCCCTTGCGTTCCCAGCCTTGGCTAGGGGGGCAGATCAGTGCATCTTTTCCCCGAACACAAGTCAGTGTCTAATGGCGGTCTGTCCAGGATGCCCAATCTGGAAGGGGCATCTCCGAATGGAAAACTGTATAAATATTGTTTGACTCGCGTCGGTTACTATTTTGAACTGATTGCGTCGGTGTAAGATGCTCTGACGGTGATACTCTACAGTCGCAGTTCGAATCGGATCGCGCACGTTCCCGCCATTGGACGAGATGTCACAACAAAGTGTGAAGAAAAAGTGTGTCGTGCCGTGGCGATGCGCAATCAGCCGTCCCGCGCTCGTTCAACGCGCTCGTGCTCAGGCCTCCTTTTCCAGGCCAGGCCAGGTGGTCTCGGGCTTGTCCTTTGTTTTCCTAAGGGCGCCGAGACAGTCGGCGGAGACCCACAGTCTGCAATTCGCGAATGTGTCAACACTGCCTGGTGTAGGTTTCGAGGAGGCGGTGCATCCCGTCATGACCTAGTGTTGAGAAGCGGAGAAGAAGGGAAGCGTGAAGGGAAGCAATGGTAATCACTGCAAGGGAAGCGCAGGGAAAGGGCCGAGAAAGGAAGCCATCTGACCACATCTCGGCGAGCCAACCCAACTTGCTGGCAACTGAGTCTGAGGTAGCGCCGTGCTGTTAAGTCACCACACACCTATGTCAGCAAGGACGAAGCCACCAAGGGAACATGGACGGTGGATCAGAAGTCATGGATGTGTTTGACTGAATTCTGAAGTGGCGGCGCTCACAATTCCATTCTCCAGGGAACGAGATGGAGGTCTCGGCCCAAGACATTGAATGTGAGCTGGAGATTGATTACCCGGTAGCAGCATCTGGAACACACAGATGCTCCATGCAGAATGTGAAGGTCATGATGCGGCAAGTCGGCTGCGGTGGAAATTTGCATCCTCGTCTCGTCATGGTGTAGACAGACTGGATAAAGGTGGCCTTTTGAATTGCCTTCGTGTCCAAGTCGTTTCCTCATGATTGACGGCATGATGCAAACAAAAAAGCCAAAGTCACCTCAGCGACTCCCTGATCAGGATATGGTTAAGCAGGCGCAAAGGGGGCTAAACCGAAAAGGGTTTAGCTGAGAAAATTAGTCTCTACGATCTGGGCCTAGCCAGGAGGGGCCGCCCGTCTTGGCTTGCGGCCCTGAATTGGGGCTTGAGCGATGGAAGTTTCTCAGCACCAACGCCGTTAACAGCCAGCCAGGACACGGATACTCTGTGCGCCATTGTCATCGTGAGTGTGTGTCTTGTATCAAGAGACCGAGAATTGGTAGAGGTGATATAGATATATCATCAATGACACCGAGAAGGACAGAGATCAGCCCATGAAAAGGGCCTTTTCCTGCATGGGCTACGGAATAAGGCCTAGGCATCCTCCTCAACCCTCGTCATGACCAGTCTGTTGAGAGACGGAGCGAAAGAGTTCAGTACAAGTGTCATACCCGATATGAAGCATCCCGTCTTCAAAATCACGCACATGAGCATCGCGGTTCGTACAACGCTCGGGAGATCCGAGGCCCCTCATTGTGCCAAGTAGCAAGGCAGCACGAAGACAGGCAAGCAACCAGCCAGCCAGAGAGCAGTTCATGTGCTGTTGCAGCCCGACATCCGGAGGAGGAGAGTCGAGACAAGCTTGACACAGCGGCAGATTGGTCGGCAGAGCAATTGGTAGAATACCTAGGTAGTCTACACCGTGACCCCATCTGGGTGCTGTGTCGACGAGGCACAATATACGCCGACAAGAACGTGGATGGCGTGCAGGTCTATTGTTGGGAGACATGCCATCCTGCGCCATCTGGGGCAAAGAGAGGGGTTTAAGCTTTAGCATTGCGAGGATAAAGCCATCCCTTCTCTCTGCCTGTTCCGTGTTCGAACCGGTTGCATCTACGCGTTGTCAACTGGACCCGTGCTGCCTGGATCGTAGCTTTCACCGGCGGTTTTATCACAGCACCACCACTTTTTTTCTTCGAGAGGCTCTATCAGTAACTATCGTCTGGACGAATGGGAAATACTGGGGCAATTCATCTGCCTCCCTGATCGTCCCCAGCTCAATATCGACACTAAGGCAGGATTTCCCTCCCTGCTCGAGATTAACCCTTGTCGACAGGTCCTCGAGCGAGCCCCCCCCTCTTCTTCCCCCCCCATTACCAACCTTGGAGCTTGACCTTAAACCACACAGACGTCGGGGCGCTATCGACCTTGTCTCGCCCGTCATTCCCCATCATTCCTGTGCAGACAGACAGAACAGGACCGCACACACACACACACGAGGTTTCTCCCTTAACCGGAACGGAGGGCCAAAACTTGCCCGTTCGTTTCGCAGGCCCTTCTCTTGCTCTCCTTGTCGCGCCCCGTGCATTCCGACCCTGGTGTGCGACCTTGAGGCTTGCCCTTGTTTCGCTGGCCCGCGGCCGACTACATGTAAAACTGCCCCTACGCCCCCAAAGCTGTCGTTTGCCGCTCTCACTCTCACCTTGCTTGCTTGCTCTTCCTCCCCCTCCACCCTCTCCAAGGTTCTTCTTCATCGAAGCTTGGTTTGTTGTGTCTGTCGACTCGTTAATTTACTTGACCGTCCTCTTTGTTAATTACTTTTACTACCTCTAATAATCTCGCCCTCTTCTCTGCCCATTTTCACTTTTTTCTCTCGCCCCATACTTACTCGATAAACTCATTTTTAGAACATTTCCACCCCTCCGATCGAAGCCACCCGTTGATATCTGACCGAAACTTTTACTGTCTAATAGACGTCTGTCCGAACCACCAAAACTTCCTTTGTACATCTGGCTTCAAGTACAGTCAACCTTTTTTCTGCACCTACCTACCTTGCCTCGGGAAAAGAAAAGAAAAAGTCTTTTCTGCACATGCCGCTACATCCCTCGGCTTCATTTGTCAACTGAATAATTCCCCAACAAGACCTTGTCGGCTCTCCACCCATCGTCGGCACATGCTCGCTCCGGGACTGTCAAGGATCCTGTTGCATTCCTAAACATACAACAACACACAAAACGCACGCGACATTACACACGCCCACATATACGGCACGCGGCAGAAAGGACTCGCGCACACCGTTTTACTCTACCTGCCTAGGTTTGGATCTGATCTTTGGTTTCCAGAGTATTTCCTTGCTTGTGCATACATCCCACCCAACCCCTTCCGCCCCAACAGCAACACCGCCTTCGGGAGACCGAATTGGGGTACATCTTGGAAGTAGTCTCATACACACTCAGTCTTTGGTCCTTCCGCAAAAAGACTTCACCACAAAATACCTTAATTCTTTTTTGTAAGTCAGTCACTGAGTCTAACGCACTGCCACATTTTCTTCATTCTCTCCTCCCATGATAGGCAAGAATTGGCCCTTCTTCACTGGGGGAAGCCTGCCAACTTCCATCTATGTCCGGATTTTGAATATAAATCCCCCCTGTCCCTTCCCCCTCAGCCTTACCCACTCCTGACCCCCCATCTTTTTTTTCGCCTCCACATTTGTACTTTGCTCCTACCAGATACTGGATTGTGCTGACTGAGCTCCAGCTTGGTCGTCTGAGATCAAGCAAGCACCTACCTACCCATCTATCATCCGCACTTTTTTCGATAACAACTGCCGTCTTGTTCAACAACGGCTTCTCTTCCTGACACACAAGACACGGTCGTTGTCATCCTACATCCATACCAACATTGTTCCAACATCTGTCTCGTCGGCTTAGACGCGGCATCTAATCCAGGTATCCGTATCTTATACGTTGGGCCCTGGATCGTCCCCCCATCGGTCGGACACACAACACTCGCTCGAACCTTGCAGCGTGGCCCTTGAAAGCCAAGGCACCCCCAGCACCATCTGCCGCTCCATCCACCTCGCTACACCCTCGCCTCCCTTGCGCTAAGACGCCAGACACCGGACCCCAGCACCCACTCGACTCCTGTCCCCTCGGAGTGCAACCCCAAACACACATACAGCGAAGTCCTACACCGCACCGCTGTACAGTGCTTTACGAGTATCTGTACCCAACCCTGAGTGTTGCGTTGCGCTTCTTGATAAAGGAGACAATTCCAATTCGCCTCACTCATCCTACACCATCATTGTAGATATGGATCAAAGCATGGCTAGCTTTCAGGTGCGTCCTTATTCTTCTTTACCCGAAACTTCATTTATGCACATGACATTCCTCGTCCTCTCCACCCTCATGTCCGTCCCATTCCTCGTCCTGCCCGTGCCCGTGCCCATGCCCTGCCGTCAGCGCCTTGGCTCAAAGCCCTGGGCCAGGGAGTGCGACGTCAGAGGTGCTCGTGTGTCTCAACCAGATGCGACAGGCTAGCGCACGTCCGGATTCGCTACCACGTCGAGTCTGCGACCAAAAAAACGACCGCCGACGCAGTCCCCCATACCCATACCATACCCATAATATTGGATGCACACCAAAACTCAAACCTTGAAAAGCACACATCATCATCATAGTCCATCACGACGAATTCTTTGTTTTGCCTTAGGAATTGCCCTAGGAATCGCATACTGACCTTGTCTCTTCGTCTTTGATAGTCCAGGAGGCGCCTCGGTGGCTCTACCAATCTCGGCGCCATGCCTGCCCAGACCAACGACAGGCAACAATCCATATCGGTGCCCTACACGGCCGACGGTTCGGCCAGCAGCATTTGGGCTTATTACTGTATGTGTCTTCCCATGACCGCGACATGTTTATCGTCGCTGGTTCTCTGCCCTCTATCTGCCCCGCTCCTCCAGATCCCACGTGTACTGACTCCAGCTCTAGCTGTCGATGATACCCCTGCTGGCTCCAATGCTGGAGCGCGGAACGCGAACACTCGAGCCCGACCCGCGAACGCTGTAACCCGACATGCGAACTCTGGAACCCGGAACATGAGCTCTGATGATTGGCGGTCAGGGTCTTCCTGGGTGATGGGAATGTCACGGTCGACGGGCTCGCCGCGCGACGAGGGAGCCATCGGCAATAGCATCAACCACAGCACCAACGTGTTTGATGGCTACGATGACACATCAGTCCAAGACAACACCATGCCATACAAAAGGCGCAGTCCTCAGGAGAACTCGTACATGGACCCGATTGGCGGCTTTGGCATAGCACGAGATTCCAGTGTTCCTCCCCAACGACAGGCTCAATCACCTGCCAATCTGTTTAGCCATGCCCAAACTCACGGGCACACTCCGAGCAACTCAATTCAGTCTCAACGGCCAATGCCAACGCATTCCTCCTCGTTTCAACATCAGTCGACCAACAGCCGCGCCTTCAACTCCAACAGGCAGCAGATGAGTGAAGATCTCACTTCAGAGTTCGCTCGCCGGTTGACGTTGGACGACAATTCGGTCCCCACCATGGCCAACGTAGGTCGGTCAACCTTTAACCCAGCCTCACAGCCCTTTGAAGCGAGGCCTGGCTCTCAGTTGAACAACGGTATCGACTTGTCCCAAGAGCAGCTGGTTACGCATCTGAACTCGCAGCTCCATGGCATCAACAGAGCATCCATTGATCGCACCGCACAGAACCCTCGCCCAGACTACACAAGGAACTCGGGTCTCTACATGGGGAATCCGGACGTGCTGAGCGCTCTGTATGGAATTCCAAGAGCGACTCTCACCGGCGATCAGGAGCGGCTGGCTACCACTCAGTATCCTCCACAGTCCCCTTCAACCAGGTTTACTATCCACAGTACTATGATACATTCTCCAGCTCCAGCT
>NIZV01000243.1:0-66653 GCA_003947045.1 Fusarium ambrosium
ATTAAAAGCTTTATAAAAAACTCTTTCTTTATATACTTAGTATTATCTAGGCGCTCCTTAACTAAGTATCTATATCCCCTCTCTCTCTCTCGCCTACTTATGCCCTCTGCCCTTTCTTATCTCCTTACCTTATTAGCCCTATCTAAGGATATCTTAATATCTTTAATATTATTAAATAGCAAAAAGGTATTATCTAACTACTTATAAGAGCTAAGTTTATTTATTTTTATTAATATATATCTATAAATAGCTTTACTTTAATCTATAATTATTTCTTATTAAACTCTAATTAATAGCTTCTTTTAATACTCTAAGAATAATAATAAAATATTATTATAATTACCTTATTTAATAAAAAAAGTAAGCTTTAATGCCTTAGTTTAGCTTAATATATATAGTAATATTTCTTTTCTCCTTATATATAATTTAGATAGCTTATATTTATATCTATAGCGCAAATAGCTAATAATTTAAGCTAAGCGTATCTTAGTATTTATCTAAGCAGAAATAAAGTATCTCAGAGTGCACCTCTGCATTAGGACCTAAAATGGCACATCTTATAAGAAGCCTTATATTATGAATTATTATCTGCTGCCTCACCATGAAGTAGACCTGCATTTCCAATTATGATCCACCTCATGCTCGAACTGGCGGCATGATAAAAAGCATTATGTCATCATATGCCGTTCACTGTTTCCGGTCATCGGCACCGAGATGATCCGGCCTATCGCCGAGTGCGGGCGGACTTGCCGGGTGTGTGGCTAAATTTCCACAGGGCCTTGGTCGCAAACTCCGGCTCAAGAGCATTTGCATTTTGCGTTGCTGGACAAGGAGGGCAAATCTATTTGAATTTCTCCAGCAAGCGCAAAAAGCGACATAATGCTTCGACAATTTAGCTCGCGCCTGCCGGCAAGGGCTCGGGCCTCTTGCTCGAGAGCCCTGGGTCAGGCATCCAGGTTCTCGTTGGTTCCTAGACGGTCTATGGCTACCGTCAAGGTGGAGGGTATTCCCAAGGTATGAGGCGGATACATATATATATTCTTTTTTTTCTTCGACTTTTGCTCATATGTACAGGAACCTACAGAACTTGACCAAATCACTACTCTACCCAATGGCCTCCGAGTTGCTTCGGAAGCCCTCCCCGGATCCTTCGCTGGCGTCGGCGTTTACATCGAAGGAGGCTCCCGATTCGAGAATGACTCCCTCCGCGGCGTATCCCACATCATGGACCGCCTCGCCTTCAAGTCGACGTCAAAGCGATCGGCTGACGAGATGCTTGAACAAGTCGAGGCCCTCGGCGGAAACATCCAGTGCGCCTCTTCTCGCGAGAGCATGATGTACCAGGCCGCCACCTTCAACAACGCCGTGCCACCCACCGTCGAGCTGCTCGCCGAGACGATCCGCGACCCCAAGATTACCGACTCGGAGGTTGCCGAGCAGATTGAGACGGCGCGGTATGAGATCCGTGAGATCTGGAGTAAACCCGAGCTCATCCTTCCTGAGCTTGTGCACACGGCTGCGTTTAAGGATAATACGCTTGGAAACCCTCTGCTGTGCCCGGAGGAACGACTCGCTACCATTGACAGGAATACTGTCATGACGTACCGGAATCTGTTTTACCAGCCTGAGCGCATTGTTGTGGCTTTTGCTGGTGTTGAGCATGGCGAGGCTGTTAGGTTGACGGAAAAGTTCTTTGGAGATATGAAGAAGAATGAGCAGCCGGTGTTGGAATCTACAGGCTCTGAGACGAGTGAGAGTGAGCTATCAGATAGCGAGGCCAGCTCAGCGTCACCTGTTTCCTCTGCTTCCTCATCACCACAGTCATCACCTCACCTCCTCTCTCGAATCCCCTTCTTCAAGAACATTTCCACATCGGCACCTCAGCAAGCCACCGTCAACAACACTCCCCCCTCTCAAGCCGATATCCGACGACCAGCACACTACACAGGCGGTTTCCTCTCTCTTCCCCCTCAACCTCCCACTCTAGGCGGCCTACCAACCTTTACACACATCCACCTCGCCTTTGAGGGTCTCCCCGTAGCTTCGGATGATATCTACGCTCTGGCTACTCTTCAGACTCTTCTTGGTGGAGGTGGCTCTTTCTCTGCCGGTGGACCCGGAAAGGGCATGTATTCGCGGCTCTACACCAACGTGCTCAACCAGCACGGTTGGGTTGAGTCGTGTGTTGCCTTTAACCATTCTTACACTGACTCTGGCCTCTTTGGTATCTCAGCTAGCTGCATTCCTGGCCGGACCGCAGCCATGCTCGACGTCATGTGTCAGGAGCTCCGGGCGTTGACCCTCACCACGGGCTTCTCGCGCCTCCAGGATATCGAGGTGGCCCGAGCCAAGAACCAGCTCCGCTCCAGCCTTCTCATGAACCTCGAGAGCCGTATGGTGGAGCTCGAGGATCTCGGTCGCTCTATCCAGGTCCACGGCCGCAAGATTCCCGTCAGGGATATGTGCCGTCGCATCGAGAACCTGACCGTCAACGACCTCCGTCGCGTCGCAAGCATGATTGTCGGCGGAAAAGTCAAGAACCCCGGCGGCGGCAGCGGTGCTCCCACAGTTGTGCTTCAAGAAGCCCAGGCATATGGCGTGAGCAACCACACCATGACATGGGATCAGATCCAGGACCGGATCGAGAGCTGGAAACTGGGTAGCTCCTCTTAGGGGGTTTCGAGGCTTTGCGGTTCAAGTGTGAATCCATGAGTACGATGTCACGTCTGAGTCTCTATGCTATCTCACGATGATGAAAATGGGGGGTGTATAATAGAGGGTTTTGTACAGCATATACTGGATTGTGTGTGGACTGCAGCGGACATATAGGAGGGAGTATCATTCGCGAGTAAAGGAAGCCATATGTACCAACACCGCTGGCAGAGATGAATCTAAACCAGCATGATTTCTCTACTAGACTCAAATCAATATATATCAGTAAAATGAGGGCCATGTTGAAAATCGATAATAAATGTATATTGCGCTTTCACGTCGTAATCGCTAAACTCCGAAATACCAACCGAGGTCCCAATCTATCTTTATCTTTGCCCTTCCGTTCCGTGTTCCGTGTTCCTTGTTGAGTAGATAGGTAGATATGAGTTTAGTAATCCCCAAGTTTCTCCGCCGTGTTGAACATAGCAAATTCGCCCTTCTTGATTTTCCCCCCAATAGTTGCGTCATCATAGTTTAGATCTCACAGCCTCTAGTCGATACTTGACATCCTTGAGGGCTTTGTTGGTAGGTTTCCAATCATCAAATTGCTTGAGCAGCACGTCTGCTTCATTGCTCAGTTCTGTCCGGACAAAGTCCTCCTCGAGCAAGCCGCGCATGATCCATGGTAGGACGTATGGGTTTGCAGACGTGAGAGGACCTTGACGTGCGCTCACGGTGCATGGTGGCGGTACAGGACCAGTAGAGGCTGTCTCAAGAGCATGAGAGACGGCAAGATCATAGACGGCGTCGTCATAGTAGAGACGGGAGTGACCAGCACCGGAGTAGAGTGAACCAGCGAGGGGGATAGAAAGTTCACGGATCAGACCATGATCTGAGACGCCAAGATTACGGAGTTTGAGAGCAAAGCCAACGAGGTGGGCGATAAAGTCAGGTGCATGAACCCGCCCGTCGATGAAGACTGCTCGATAGATGTAAGGATGATTGGCAGGAGAGTATACAGCGGACTGTAAGGGGTTAACTTATGAGCTTGGAATACAAAAAGAATTATTACTTACCTCCATCGGAACAAGCTGATCATCGATGCTGCCGATGAATGTAATGCGAGCGCCGTAGTCTACAACACGTTTAAGAGCATTCTCAAACCGCTTCGAGTTGTCACTCTCTGGGTTACCAAACTCCCATAGTTCAGCAGCAGAGCCCATGAGAAGACCGGACTTGTAGTCTGGGAAAGGACCCAATGCGACACCAGCCATGGCACACACGCCGACCTTGGCATTGGTGATCACACCGAGGTCAATTAGCTTCTCAAGCAGCATAATGCTTACCGGAACTCCCTGTGAGTGACAGGCGATCAAGACAAGATCAGCACTGCGGATGTGGTCGATCCAGTTAAGCATGAGTTTCCAAAGGTTGTCCACCCGATCTCTGATCTTGCCTTCACCTTCGAGAGCAACCTTCTCGATCTCACAATCCCCACATCCATGAGCTTCAGCCCACCGCCGGATCGCTTCAGCGCCAAGACCTGCAAAACGAAGTGACGTGCCGGTGGGCTGCCCAATCATCGGACGGAGATACGTGGCAGGGAAGAGGCCATGCACACCGATCGCGATAGCCTTGTGGATCTTGGGAGGGTCTCGGATGCGGAAGACGTGGTTGGCGGGAGCTTGCTGGGTGCGAAGGAGGAATTGGGTGAGTTGCTTCAAGATGGAAGGATTCTCCTTCATCTGGTAAGTGCTGGAGAAAGATGGGAGGAGGAGGTTATTCGTCAGCTTGACGGATCCTTCTGACTCGGCTATGGATTGACCAGAGGAGGTCACTTTGGTCGGTGTTGCACTGGGTTTGTCCATATCGTGTAGCTGGGGCGTCGCGCTCCTTGGAGTTGAAGCACCAGAGAGTGATGGCGAGGGAGGATCAAGATCCATCGACTGTGGCCGACCTCGCTTGTTCTTCCGCCAACCTGATTTGACCTCTTTCGCCTTTGGAGCGATTTTTACAGGTTCTTTCGTCGGCGATACATCGCATTCGGCCATTGGTCTGGGGTGAGCCTCTGATCCTTCACCCATCACGGCCATCTCTCCAGATTCTGGAGAGGTTGGTTTCTGCGGTGACTTTGGCGGTTCTTTGGACCAGAATGCCCATGTTGAGCCTGCCTTGGGAGGGGGCTCATGTTGATGTGGAGGAGCAGGAGGCGCATCTGTCATGGCTACATCTTCCGAAACGGCCTCCGGCACTGGCTCCGGTTGAACATCAGGCTTATCATCTGTAGCTTTAAGTGGCTCAGCGGAAGTATACCAAAAGCCAAACCATGAGGCAGATGGAACTTTTTGGGCACTTGGTGGTGATGCGACCTCCGGAGGCGCTGTCTGTGCTGGTGGAGTTACTGGTCGAGCTTCCTCGGCTTCCTTTGTAGGCTCAGGGTCAGTCGCAGGAACTATAGCCTCGTCAGGCTTCGAAATGGTCTGGGTTTCCGTAAATGGTGTCCTCGACCACCAACCAAGCCAACCGGATGAAGTTGTCGGCCGTTGGGGTGATAACTGTGATGAAGGATCGTCCGGTCCTGGCTGAGGTTGAGGTTCGGCTTCCCTTTCAACTGTCTCGGTACTGGGCTCAGGTGCCTTGGGTGTTTCTGACCTATCTAGGACCTTTGGTGGTTTTGTAGGAGGAGTTTCGGCTTCTGGGGTTTGTTTAGGGGGCTCGGTCGGCGCGCTCTCTTCCGTCATCGTCACGTCGGATTTGTTCTCGGGGATCTTTGGCATCGCTTTGATGGTGCCAGCCGTGCTTCGCACGCTTGATGTATCGTCGTTCTGCTTTAGATCAAATCGGCTGAGATCGGGGGTTTTGTTCGATTTGACTGTTCCTCCAAAGATGTTCTCCTTTGCTACCGAGGTAGATGCTGAAGCCTTGGGAGCCCTGGGCCAGGACCCGTACCAGCTCTTTGATTTCCGGACCTATACCTTGTTATTAGGCTACGAACATTAATAAATCAGCCAATAAACGCAAGACACACCTCTTTGCTCTTCTTCTGACCGGACGCGACAGCGTCACCCGCAGTCTGCTGTCGTGTTGGTGGCATTGGGCTGTTGCTGGGTGTATCCGATGCCGATGGCGCCTCTGAAGCCTGTGCTTGTGACGTAGCGCTCGCTATCGACGACGCGCTGACCGGGGTTATAGAGTCGGTTTTCTGGGCTGCTTCCGCCGGGTTAGGACGGGCCCTCTTTCGGGGAAGCATTTTAAGCTGTGGTGATGTGTGAGGAAGCACATCAACTTGAAAAAGTTGCAAGATGCAGGTTCATATTACGTGTTTTGAAAGTTGTTGAGAAGTAGGTTCTTGTGTTAATAGACGTGCCTGGAGTTGTAGGTACCTTATCGGTCGCCCCTCGCCCCGCAATTTCCAGAAGCGTCACCAGGTACAGTGTACATGACTGCTGCGTGCAGGTGGAGTTGGCAGTCCAACATACGACTGAGACATCAACACCCACAACTTTCGGCGCTGGGGTGATATATATAGGAAAAAACTGAAGAGAACGGAATTTTAAAGTGAAGAACGCCTTTGATTCCTCATGAAGGATTTTTGAAATATTTTCTGAAACCGCAATCGCGTTGTACGTGAGTACTTCGCCTGCCACCTGCCTCTGGACGCGCGTGAGCATGTCTACTGCCTCCGGAAGAATGTCTCCCCGAGCCCCCACCGTTATCAGCTTATCGGACTGGCAAAGGAAAAAAAATCCAGACTCGAATTTTAGGTAGGTACTAAACGACTGCGAAGAGTGAGCAGTCGGTGTTGCGCCAGCACCTTTCACAATGAGCACCCTCAAGCGAAAGGATGCCCCTGGTGGCAATCCTCCTGCCAAATCAGCAAAGAACACAAAGGAAGCGAGACCTTCAAAAAACGAAGGCGGAAAGGATGCGAAATCCACCAGCAAGAAGTCCAAGAAGACCGATGAGGCTCCTGCTAAGGGCCCCGTCGTGTCGCTCTTGAAGGAGGAGGAGCCAATGTTCCCTCGAGGTGGCGGCAATGTCCTTACACCTCTGGAACAGAAGCAAATTCAGCTTGAGGCCAAGGCTGACGCTATGCGCGACGAAGAGTTCAACACTAGCGGCAAGGCGATCAAGAAGAAGAAGCGGAAGACGGCGCTGAAGAGCGACAAGAAGACGGAAAAGAAGAAGGAAGAGGAGGAGGACACTGTCAAGGTGGAGAGCTTAAGCTTCAAGGTAAGCTATGGGTTCGAGAACAATGCTGTTCTTCAACTGACATTGGATACAGAGGCTGGTCAAGGGCTCTCTCGTCCTCGGACAAGTCACGAAGATAAACAACCTCGATATCGAAGTCGCACTGCCGAACAACCTTACTGGTCACGTCTCTATTGTCGCCATCTCCGAACAACTGACGGAGCGCCTTGAGAAGGATGCTGAGGTGAAGGACGAGGACGAGGACGACAAGGATGAGGATAGCGAAGGGATTGACCTCGAGACCATTTTCTCTATTGGACAATACGTGAGGGCCTATGTGGTGTCTACTGTGGACGAATCCGGCACCGGCAAGAGCAAGCGACGCATCGAACTCTCGCTACGACCCAACGAGGCCAACACAGGACTGGAGAAGGACGATGTTGTCGTCAACAGCACCGTTGTGGCATCAATTGTCAGCGTCCAGGACCGCGGTTTCGTTATGGATACGGGTATTTCTGGCCTGGGTGCTTTCTTGTCCCGAAGCGAAATCGCTTCGAGCTTCGATGAGCAGAGACTGCAGCCAGGTGCTGTCTTCCTGTGCCAGGTCATCAGCAAGGGCGCCAATGGCAAGATTGCGCAGCTGTCTCTTCAGCAGAAGAAGCTGGGCAACCCCAAGAACGTCCCCGCCGACGCCACTACTATTAACACTTTCCTCCCTGGTACTATCGCCGACGTTCTCGTGTCCAACACTGACCGACGAGGCTTCGCTGGCAAGATCATGGGTCATCTCGATGTTACCGCCGACCTTATTCACTCTGGTGTCGGCCCTGCTGGTGTGAGCTTGGACTCGACCTACAAGATTGGTTCCAGAGTTAAGGCAAGAATTATTTGCAACTTCCCGGCTGCTAAGGAGCCCAAGCTGGGTATTTCTCTGCTCCCTCACATTACATCTCTCGAGCAGAAGCGACCTACCAAGACGACCGACGCCAAGAAGCTTCCTACGACAGTCCTCCCCATCTCATCTCTGGTCGAGAAGTGCACAGTCCGCCATGTCGAAGGCGAGATCGGTCTTTTCGTCGACATTGGTATTCCAGGCCTGAGCGGATTTGTCCATATCTCGAGAGTTAAGGACGGCAAGGTGGAAGCGTTGTACGAATCAAGTGGTCCCTACAAGGTTGGCTCTGAGCACAAGGGTCGAGTTGTTGGTTACAACCAAATCGATGGCCTCTTCCAAATATCTTTCGAGAAGTCGGTGCTGGAGCAACAGTACCTGAGGCTTGAGGATGTCCCGATCGGTGCTGTCGTTACTGGCGAAGTCGAGAGGGTTATCGTTGACGAGAAGGGAGTTAGCGGGCTGATTCTCAAGATTGCTGAGGGTATTACTGGCCTCGTCCCTGAGCAGCACCTTTCTGATATCAAGTTGCAAAACCCCGAGAAGAAGTTCCGCCCAGGCATGAAGATAAAGGCTCGAGTTCTGTCAACCAACTTGGCTAAGAACCAAATGCGACTCACCTTGAAGAAGACCCTGGTCAACTCAGAAGCCCCCATCATCAAGTCATATGAGGATGCCAGCGTTGGAATGCAGGTTCCTGGTACCATTGTCAAGATCCAATCCTCTGGTGCGCAGATTCAGTTCTTCGGCCCTGTCAGGGGCTTCCTGCCCATCTCTGAGATGAGCGAGGCCTACATCAAGGATCCCCATGAACACTTCCGTGTTGGCCAAGTCGTCAGCGTCCACGTCCTGGACGTTGAGCCTGAGTCGCAAAAGCTTATTGTGTCTTGCAAAGACCCTTCTGCCTTTGGCCTGGACAAGCAAAACGCCATCAAGAAGCTCCAGGTGGGCGGTATCGTGTCGGGCAAGGTTTCTCAAAAGACCGAGGACCAGATCTTCGTCGAGCTTGATGATGCCCAGCTGAAGGCTATCCTCCCTGTTGGACAACTTACCGACAAGTCGGCATCAAAGAACCAATATGCTTGGAAGCGTATCTCTGCTGGTCAGACCATCTCCAACTTGATGGTCCTGGAGAAGAACGAGAAGCGACGTGTGATTATCCTAACCCAGAAGCCAAGCCTCATCAAGGCGTCTGAGAACCGAACCCTTCTTAAGACTTTCGAGGATGCCAAGGAAGGCAAGGTGGTTGCTGGCTTTGTGCAAAACATTACTCTTACTGCAGTCTTTGTGCAATTCGCCGGTGGTGTCAGGGCGCTGCTCCCCAAGTCCCGACTTCCTGCTGATGTCCAGGAGCAGCCCGACTTTGGTATGCACAAGCTCCAGTCTATCGAGGTCAAGATTGTCTCTGTGATCCCCGACCATCGCCGCATTGTGGTTGCCCCAGCCGACTTTGACGAGGAGGACGTGGTAAAGAAGGAGAAGGCTACCGATGCGGCTTCTGCCCCTTCGGATAACCTCGAATTCGGAACCGTGACCAAGGCTAAGATCACCTCCGTAAAGGATACGCAACTTAATGTGCAACTGGTCGGCAACGACGTCCAAGGTCGAATCGACGTTTCTCAAGTCTTTGACTCGTTTGAGGACATCCCTGACCCCAAGGATCCCCTTGACAAGTTCCACAAGAGGCAAACGATCACTGTCCGAGTGACGGGAGTGCACAACGCCAAGGACCACCGATTCCTGCCTTTCTCGCACCGATCCGCTCACTCTGTGGTTGAACTAACTGCTAAGCCCAACGACATTAAGACGGATTCCCTGGAGCCCCTTCAGCTTAGCAAGCTCAAGGTTGGTGACACCCACGTTGCCTATGTCAACAACGCTAGCCCCCAATACCTTTGGGTCAACCTTTCACCTTCGGTCCGTGGCCGCATCTCGGCCATGGAGGCGTCGGATGACCTGTCCCAGCTCAACGACTTGGAAGCCAACTTCCCCGTTGGATCGGCTCTGAAGGTTAGAGTGATTGCTGTTGATCCCAACAACAATAAACTCGACCTTTCAGCTCGCTCGTCCAGCTCGTCTGAGGCCGTCAGCTGGAGTGTTCTGAAGCAGAACATGGTTCTCCCTGGACGAATTACCAAGGTGAACGAGCGTCAGATTCTAGTCAAGCTTAGCGAGCTTGTGTCTGGTGCCGTGCATCTCCCTGATATGGCCGACAACTTTGACGATGTCAATACCCTCAAGCACAACAAGGGCGACCTCGTCCGCGTCTCTATCGTGGAGCTGGACACAAGCAACAAGAAGATCCGATTGTCTATCCGTCCTTCACGCATCATGAGCTCTACGTTGACAGTCAAGGACAAGGAAATTAGCAACATTTCTCACGTAAACCCTGGCGATCTTGTTCGAGGCTTTGTCAAGAATGTCTCTGATAAGGGACTGTTCATCCTCCTTGGTGGACAGGTTACTGGTCTTGTCAAGATCTCAAACCTGTCTGACCGATATTTGAAGGACTGGAAGGACAATTTCCAGGTTGACCAGCTTGTCAAGGCCCGAGTTATTGCTGTTGACAGGGAGGCTAAGCGTGTTGAGCTGAGCTTGAAGTCTTCTATTGTCGACCAAGACTATACTCCTCCTCTGACTTTTAACGACATCAAGGAGGGCCAGGTCGTGACAGGCAAGGTTCGAAAGGTGGAGGACTTTGGTGCTTTTATCCTGATTGACAACTCTGATAATATCAGCGGTCTTTGTCATCGTAGTCAGATGGCCGAGAAGCCTGTGGCTGATGCCACCAAGCTCTACAAAGAGGGTGATGCCGTCAAGGCTCGCATTCTGGAGATCGATACCAAGAAGAGGCGAATCTCATTCGGCTTGAAGCCATCGCTCTTTGAGGACGAGGACACTGACATGGACGACTCCGACGAGGGCGCTGACCTTGATGCCGAGGATAGTGATGAGGATGTTGAGATGGGCGAGGGTGGTGTTGAGATTATCGCCGCAGACGCTGATGACTCGGAAGAGGATGACGATGAGGACGATGGTGATGAGGCGGATAGTGATGATGACGAGGAAGAGGAGGATGAGGATGAAGAGATGGAAGACAAGCCGGCCAAGAAGGGCAAGGGTCTTGGAGCAGGCAAGAAGTCGGAATGGTCGACTGATCCCTTTGACGACGCAGAGTCTGACTCTGAAGAGCAATCAAAAGACGAAGAAAAGTCAAAGAAGAAGAAGAAGCGAAGCCGGGACGAGATCCAGGTTGACCGAACCGCTGAGCTCGACGCCAACGGGCCCCAGACCTCGAGCGACTACGAGCGACTGCTGCTCGGTCAGCCTGACTCTTCTGAGCTCTGGATCGCCTACATGGCCTTCCAGATGCAGGTCTCGGAGCTTTCCAAGGCCCGCGAGGTGGCTGAGCGAGCCATCAAGTCCATCAACATCCGGGAGGAGACTGAGAAGCTCAACGTCTGGGTTGCTTACCTCAACTTGGAGGTTGCGTACGGCAGCAAGTCGACTGTGGAGGAGGTGTTTAAGCGGGCTTGCCAGTACAACAACGAGCAGGAGGTCTATGAGCGACTGGCCAGTATCTACATCCAGTCCGAGAAGCTCAAGGTGAGACACATCGATACATTTGACAAGGACCAAGCTGACCGTAAGCAGGACGCCGATAACCTCTTTGAGGCTATGGTCAAGAAGTTTGGTGCCAAGGCACCCAACGTCTGGCTCAACTACGCCCACTTCTTGCACGTCACCCGCAACGATGCTGCTAGGGCACGCTCCCTTCTCCCCCGAGCCACTCAGCAGCTCGACAGCCGACACAGCCAGAACCTCGTGAGTCGATTCGCGGCGCTCGAGTTCCGATCTCCCAACGGTGAGCCAGAGCGAGGACGAACCATGTTCGAAGGTCTCCTCGCCGCCTGGCCCAAGAAGGGTGACCTCTGGGGTCAACTCCTAGACCTCGAGTCAGGTCTCACCGACTCTGACCCGACAGCCGTCCGAGACGTATTCGAGAGAAGAACAAGAGTCAAGGGCTTGAAGCCACAGCAGGCTGAGAAGTGGTTCAGACGATGGGCTACCTGGGAGGAGAAGTTGGACCCCAAGGGTAAGGACAGGGTCATGGCAAAGGCTCAAGAGTGGGCGGCTGCTTTCAAGGCTAAGAAGGAGGCTGAAGCTGCTGCTGCTGCTGCTGCTGAGGAGGATGAGATGGAGGAGTAAGTCCTGTGGTTTGTTTTCGGATACCATTATACGGGAGTCAAAAGTTTTCAAAGCATAGAGAATCTGAATAACCAAGTGTATGATTAATTTCAATGGTCATGCGTAACTACCTACCTACAGAGTGAAGGGTGAATAACGCAAAAAGGTCAGCAATGAAATATGTTGTCTTGCTGGTCAGCAAAAGTGACGTATATCGTAAGATTCAATACGGGCAGATGACAACTAAAACATCTCGAACGTGTGTCGTAATAGGTCAAATCGATGAAATCCTCAGCGCGAGGTATTGCCTCAAAAGACGAAATAGCGGCCGGCAATTGCGAAGCGGTAACTAGGAGTGCCTTGTCAGGTGGAGCACGGCAGTGAGCACATAGTGCAGATCCCTTCGTATCCCGGTGGTTTCAGATATGCAAAATAGCAACGTTGCAATATCATTCATCAAATCATTTCATTCTCATGGACAAAAAACCAAGACATTTTTCTCACGCACTCATTCAGCCTCATTGATGACATCTCGCCGAGCTGCATACATACATTGTACCCGTTGTGACGTCTCATCCAACCAGAGCGCCACTCCCGTTTTTGCCACTTCATCTAGAGGTGAGATGAATCGGACAAGTCGGAAGTTTAACAGAGGATGATCGGCGGGGGCGCCCCGTACATGACGGATGCCACGGCTGGAGAAATACGAGGGGGGGGATGGATGATCCTATCGTGTCATTTTATATGCATATGCTGAAAATAGATGCCCAATGAGTTGTAAACATGTTTGTTGGGATATATAAAGGAGATAATCCTCACGATAGTACACTCAACTCAACAGGACACTCACCAATAACTTGACCATCAACAACCAAACTCACTACGAATATCTACATCTCTAGATATATATCCTCACATCTATCAAAATGCGCTTCTCCATCGCCCTCGCTGCCACATCCCTCCTCGCCCTCACAGAGGCCCGAATCGTCGGCATCAGCGTGCCCAAGACCATCAAGCCCGGCGAAGACTTTGAAGCCATCATCATCAGCGAAAACTACATTCAAAGCGTCTACGACGTTGCCATCGCCTTTGGATACTCTCCTGGAAAGGGCTTCCCTGGTTCTCTCGGTCAGGTTGCTGACTCTTTCTATCTCGGTCCTGGTAAGATATCTCCTTATGTGTTGGTTGGTATATGTTACTTACTTTGTGATTAGACGAGTCCAACCAGCTTCATAGCTTTAACAAGACTATCAATATCCCCACTGATGCTGTCAAGGGAGAGGGTCTTGTTACTGCTTCCCTTTTCAGCCTTTACGGCGCTGCAAAGGCTCCTACCCTCAGCAACTACAATGTTTCCGTCACCTTTGGAGACAAGACTAGCACTGAGTACAAGGCTAGCAACGAGTACACTCCCAGCCAGTAAAGAGGTACCAGTCATTGGATAGGAAGGGGGTTTACATGGCATCTCTAAGGAAAGAGTTGAGTCGTCAGCGACAGCGTACATATATCATAGCCTGCATCAACTTGCACATATTAGAGCTATAGAAATGGTTTATGAATAAGTATTATCTCTATCTAAGTAGGGTATCACTCTATGAAAAGACACAAGCGTGAAGATATTTCCAGCCCATCCATGCTCTACTTAACCCTAGGCTTGATCACCTTCATACCGTTGGCGCTTCCCCATACGCTGTCGCTCACTTTGGCTGGAATCTTGCGACCACGAAGCCTCTGGTCAATCAGCCACATGCCAACGACAAACTCTGCTCGTCCAAGAATACCTCGTCCCTTGCGGTCGACGAGATCCCAGACTTCAGCCAACTCGTCTGCCGGCAGACGCGAACGCTTCCAAATCTCGCGAGCTATAACATTAACAACGTACTCTGAAGGGTCGTTATCCATGGCATCCAGGGGAGAGTTTGGATAATCAAGTAGAAGACCACGGTTGGAAGCCCATACAGCTTCATATCGCTTTCGCTCACGGGGTGTAATCTCTTCACGCCACTTCTTTCTCGACCCTTCATGATGAGAATGCTTCCCAGAAGAATGGAGCTTGTGCAGAGGCTTCTTCTTGTGACGATCCAAATCTTCATCTGATGCTTTGGCTGGTTGGCGTAAAGTCTGCATCATGCGAGGTGACTTTTGTCGTCGAGGCAGTTGTGGAGCAAGACTACCTCCTGTATTGTGAGGTGTAAGACGAGCTGATGCCAATGAACCTGCCACAATGGCACTTGTAAGAGATTCTAATGGAAGATTTGTAACTGATGAGCTTTGAGGGCGATGACGTCGAACCTCCCGAGAAGGCGAAGATGGTGTACTAGCCGCAGTTCGCCTTTTCGGGGGTAGAGTTGGAGGAGTTAATCGTTCAGGGGACTGAACGGAAGAAGCAGATACAAAGGTGTCATTGGATGAGGCCGAGCCTGGTGTTGACGGCCGTTTCTCTACAGGATCGGGTCTTGGACGAGAAAGCCTGGGGGCCAGTTGAGGAGCTGAATGCCTTGGTGTAACAGTTCGCGTCTTCTGGACGAAACTCTGAGACTGTACATTGGGCTTATTCGTTCCTCGAGGCTGCGGTGGCGTAGGAGGGCCTGATTTCTTCGTCTTGACTTTTCGTTTCTGAGGATCCGGCGATGGAGGTGATAGGACTTGGGTTGCTTGGCGGGTTATGATTTTCGGTGGCGTCTTTGGCCTCAACACCGGCTTAGGGGGTCTGGTTGGCTTTGGTGATAGCACCTCCGGAGCTCTTATAGTAGCAACCAAAGGTGGCGGCGTCATAGGGCGAGGCTTCGGTTTTAGTTTCGGCTTGGGTTTTGGCTTGGCCGTTGGAGTATCATCGAGATATGGCACTGGCTCTTCCGGAATGCTCTCCGCCGAGTCTCTAGGCGCCCTAACCGGAGATCTCTTTGGAGAGGCGCGCTTCACGGGATCGCCCGTTCGAGCCTGCTCGAACATGGAGATGAGGTTGCCCGTAGGTGGAATAGACCCCGAGTCAACAACATCACCGCTGTGCGACGAGGCGCGCGTTCGAACCTTGGGACTCGGGCTGGCGCTTCGACTAGCCGCCAACGTAGCCGCGATGAAACTTGCGCTTCTAGCATCCGTCTTCCCAGCAGAACCCGGATGTAGCTGAACCGGACTCGCCCCCAACTGCTTCAACCTCGCAGCAATCGTCGCTCCATTATGTTCAACACCGGTAGCGCTCTCCCCCGTTGACTGTTCGGCGAGCGGCTTGGTCGGGCTCCGCGGGCGTCCGGCTGACGGGGTCAGGGGGGCCATTGTTTCTTCGCGTAGGCGGCGGCGCGGGCTTGTTCTTATTGAAGGCGAGCGTTGCGCCCTGGAGAGCGGTGGCGGCGGCATCGGAGGAGCCTGTTGTTTGGCTTGCGACGGGATTCATCGCCGTGAGGGCGACATTTGATGGGAGGGGGGTTTTTGGTTAGAGGATCACGAGGGCATTCGATGGATGTGTAAGAGAGAGCGTCGGAGAGGGCGATGACGTAGGTAGGATAAGAAAGAAAAAGTCGAGATTCGTCGGATGAGGAGTGAGATGCGAGATCTCAATCGCGGGGAAGTTGGAAGAAGGGAAGGTAGAAGTTTTGGAATGAAGCTGGGATAAACGCGGCAGCCACGGAGGAGGAGGAGCTGACATCAAACCCCGACCTGCCACGACTTGCCCGACTTTCAGGGACCTCGGAGCGACAGTTTCCACTTTGCGTAATGAAGGGACGCTAGAAGTTTTCTAGGTTTAGCGGCCGCTGTAAAAACGCTTCCCCCCCAATTTCCAGGGGTCCATTTTTCCGCCCCTGACTATTTTTGGAACCTTTTTTTGGTGGCTGCTTGTCATTCAGAGCTTGAGATTCGCGAAGGTTTGTCTTTTGTTGATGCCAAGATGCTTTATTAGTGACATCTTTGTATCCATCTTGTGGGACGTAATCACCTGGACGACAAGTCTCAATAAATAATGTCGGGTCAATATTGCTCAAGGGTTCTACTCCAAAGGTCATGATGGGAGCTGGAGGGGTCATGTCTCATGACGAGAGCGCCACTGAAATGATCAAGACACTACGGGAGTTTTCACTTTCATCCTCAGATATCTTTGAGACGAGACATGATCGACAATGATCTCAATTTGAATGTTCAGGGAAGATATGCATGTAACCTTTGGCAGTCACACTAGTCAAGTGGCAAAGTTCAAGTAAGCACTCAAAACAAAGCTTCTTTCTCATGTATTCATCACCCAACCTTCCATCTAGCTACTCAATCCACCCTTGTTCAGTTTACACAAGCTCATTTGTACTCCACCTTATCCGGCAACTCATGTACCGCCACGGCATTTGAATCAGGAGCCTCGACAGCTCCCGGGACAGACGTCTGGATGGATGGCGATTGCTGAAATCCCTGGGGTGACGGCGTCTGGTGGAATCCTTGAGGTGAAGGTGTCTGTTGGAATCCCTGAGGAGGTGGTGTTTGTTGCCATCCTTGATAATGCATTTGTTGTTGCTGGGCCATGACGGGATATTGCATCTGTTGCTGAGGAGGAGGTTGGATCTGTTGTACGGGCTGTGCCTTGTTCTTGTCTCGTCGGCGGATCAAGAAGATGGCCAGGACAACAATCGCGATGACTGCAATACCTCCAACCACACCACCAACAATAGCACCAATGTTGGTTTTGCTGCCGCCACTCTTCTCGTTACCATCATCCTCACTGGCGTCCTTCTCGCTCTCAGATTCGCTCGAAGCAGTCGGTCCAACCGTCACAGTCTTGGCCCCCTTGGGCCTTGTGGTTTCCGCATCAGACTCTTTTTCGTCCTTCGACTCTTCGGCTGTAGACTCCTGGGTCGATTCGGAAGGCTTTGTCGTCGCGGCTTCATAGATGGTCACATCCATGGTTGAAGTAGCAAAGTTGGCTGCCCCGTCGGGAAAGATCATGCTGCTGAAGCCAGCAGCCGAATGGCAGGGGTACTTCTTGATGCCGTTGGGCATATAAATGGTGAAGCAGAACGGCCGAGTATCTTGGGTACTAAAACACAATCCATGTCAGCAAGTGCTACAATTGCCCATTCTTGAAGAACTCACCAGAACTGAATGTTGGGATCTCGTCGGCAGTTATCGTCACACTTGTCCTCGTCCGTGGCATCAGCCTGCCCTATACATGCCGTCTTGAAGTCCTCAATGCCGCAAAAGGCGAGGTTGTACTTGCTGTTCTCCCACATGCATGATGTGCCGGGCGAACAGGTGAAGCTGTAGATTGTGCTAGGTGTGTAGAATCCGCAGAGTGTGTCAGGGGCGACAGTGATGTCGAGTGTCTCCGTCACGGTTCCATCCTCGCGTCTAAAGAGGCCTTGGAGAGGTCGAAGAGCGCGAATTCTCGCTGGGGCTGTGGGCTCTGGTCCTTGGGGTGGTACATCTGAAGCATTGGTGTTGTCGAAGAGCGCACATGTTGCTACAGCCGCAACGGCAAGCCATCTCATTGAAGAACCCATACTGAAGAATGATGAACAAGAATAATAGAGGATGAAAGAAGGTCAGTTCCAATCTCTCAAGAGAAATTCGCTCTTCAGCTTTGGGAGCGGGCATGCAGCCAAACCATCATGACCCATGTCGAATAACTAAGTCTAAAGATGTGCTTAACTAGCTTCAAACGCGGTCGGATCCCCCTTGGTGCAGCAATGTGATGTCGAGGTGGGCTTAGGAACGAATAAGCGCTTAGGTGCTTTGGGACGAGAATGCCACATTCTCATTTTAAGTGAAAAAGAGGCTTGCTTCTTCATGTTGCACTTGTAAAACTTGAGTTGTTGCAATATATCGCGCTGCCTCATCTTGATGGTACGCCAACTGAGGTCAACACCTTCTTGCCTCGATAATTCACCCCTTTAAACTCCTTTGAGCAAACATGCTGAATTCAAGTCTAGACCGTGCTGAAGGAGCAGGGTTGCTTTGAGGCTGCATCAAATTTGAAGCCATCGACAGAGGAACAAGGGTATTGGCTGCTAATACCCTACCCCTGTCTCTCCAGCGTCGATCCTCGCAATTTCCTAATTGAACCGGCCTGATATCCATCCGAACTCAGCCCTGCCAGGCGTGTCAAGGCATGCAACATTGGTTTCATACAAAGACCTCGGAGAGCAACATTCTGCTGGGGATAGACGTGGATAGTTTCTCAGAATGAGCATCGATCAGAGCTCACGCTCACATCATGATCGAGGATATTATGCAACAAGGGCTTGTAATCTCTTCCAATCGCGGAGTGCAACTTGGTAGTTGACTAACAGATTAAGATACTTGGCCTTCTTCCCGCCAGAGTTCTTCAGGACCCCAAATACCTACCCATGTTGCTCCTCATCGGTCCCTATCATTGAACCACTGAACAGTTATTCTAAACCTAGATCCAAGACCAGATTCACTTTTAACCACTCCAAATTACGCGCCAGATATCCCCACTATATACCTATCCATATGTGCGTTACCCATCAATACAAATACACAGACCTCCTCGACGAATAATCATACGTAGTACGATAGAGATAGCGATACTTGCCAACCACTTTCAACCATTGTGACGCTTACACGGACAGTAATCGAAGGGTCGGGTGTAGAATACAACCACGTTCCTTCTCCCTGACTTATCGTCCCTTCCTTATAAAAATGGGTGTCCAGCGCTGAACCTAAACTGGAAGTCATATTGGCCTTCCCAGTATTGGCCAGCGCTTTTGACCAGTTGTGCCATTTGCTATCGACAATGTCATGTAGTAGGGGCAAGGTATTAGAGGTGGGGATGGAGAAGAGGGCCATAAGGGGGTGGGACTGGCCATTTCCCAGGCTCACATCGAGTTCTACCATACTCTGTCCCGCATCCATGAAGGCCTCTGTGTATGGGTCCCATTGTCTTCTTGGGCAGACGTTACTTATCGTAATGGCGTCTGACGCAGACAAATAGACCATGGAGGCCTCCTCGATGGCTGCAACCCCCCGAGAAATAACGTTGATATGTTCCGGGGGCAGCCATCTTCCGTCAATCCCGGCCAGGAACAGCTGGGTAGTCTTGACTCTAACGTAGCCGTCCAACGTCTTCTCGAGAAAAATCCCCCCCCCTGTCAAATGTCCTCGAATCCGGATTTTCTGCAAGAATGTCCAAGGGCATGAAAAGCCCTTGTCCCCTAACAACTTTAAGTTCCATGTCGTTAAAGATAACACCCCGATTCGACACGCGCACATCTCCAGAGCTAGATGTGTGAAAGAGTCTCCCGTAGGAAACGTACGCAAACTCTTCTGGGCTACGTGCGAAAATGCCCCGGTGTTCTTCATCGGTGTCAGTTCTCCAGGCGAAGAGGGTCAAGTCATGGACTCGTTGACAGATCTCCTCTTGCAGTCTCAAAAAAGCTTTCGTTCCTTCTCCGTAGAGCATTGGTAGGTTGATGTCAAAGATGCCAAAGAGACAATACGCAATGTCCTCGGGTCTTGTTGTCTTCCTCCCCGCCGCCCATGACATGCGGTAAACGACTTGGAAAGTATTGATATCACGTTGGCCGAGAAGGGCGGGTTCATGGATCTTTGTAATCCTCGAAATCATGCCACTATGTTCGGTTTTCGATCCAAGGGCATCACAATATCGATTATAAAAAGTAAGAGACGCAGGTGCGATAAGCTCCTGCAGCGTCCACCCGCGAGTGAACCACCTGCAGTTGGCAAAATCGGAGTCGATGGTGGTCTGGCGATAATCGGAGAGGTATGCGTAGCAGCGCTTAGCGCCCTTATACCAGCGAAACATGGAGTTGATGGCCTCAGATAGCTCGGCGCTGCTGGACTTGTCGATGCAGCAGGTGTCGACCCAGGCGTACTGGTAGCCATGCTTCTTGGCGAGACGGCACGTCTTCTTGATCTTGCTAAAACCCTTCTTGGTTCTTGCGGATCTAAGGTCCTGAAACTCTTGGAACGAGACCTCTTCCTCCTCCCAGGTATGAGAGAGGATGGCATACTCGACGGTTTCGGGGTTAACGACAGACTCGAGCTTCAACGTCTCGGTATTGATGAGCCACATGTTGAAAGACTTTGATGGCGTTGATGAGTTACAGACTGTGTTTCGGCGTCGGGGAGTCAGTCATAAGAAGTTTGTCGATGGTTGCAAGGTGGAAAAAGGTCGATAGATTGAAACCAGGCTGTGAGCAATGAGGCAGATTCCCGTTTATAGCCATGCGGTCAGCCCAACATCCAGCCCAACATTCAGCCCCGCCATCTTGGCTGCCAGGCAGGCGTTTAACTGAATCTATTTGCACATTCATAGTACTCATGCGATTAGGCGGCCTACGAGGTGAATTTGCTTGGTGGCACACAAAATACACGCTTTCATATTCCCTCTTGCTTTTACAACCTCATTTTCTCGGCATGAGGCAGAAAACGGCTCTGACGAGGTTCACGACTAGGCGTACCAGATATATGTTGGTCCGGCTATATAAATAAGATAGGATTAGCATGAAATAATAAAAACTATACAATCTAGTCAGCTCGGTCCCTCTCAAGGCATCCGACATCTCAAGGGATAGGGTAGCCTTAGCAAACACGATACCAATAGAGTTTTCTTTTGTGACGAAGTTATCCCTTCAACTGGCAAGGACCTCCAATGAGGTCACGACGGGGGGGTCGAGTCAATCAGATTGATGCATGGGAGGGATACTTTCATTATCACAGAGTTTGGCCCGAGAAATAAGTACTTAAGCCATAGTTCCCTCACAGGCGAAATCATACTTACCGCATACTCTAGTTGGTTATCCCAATAACACTGGGGCGAGGTATGGGCTGGAGGTCCTTGCCAGTTGAAGGGATATGAACCACTGGCTCCCGTATCGCAAGTACGGGGGCCTCCTACTTTTGGGTACATGGTCCAATGGTCTATTAGTCACATCTTTTCTATCATCCAGAACAACAGGACTTGTATCTCGTTCTCTACACTTACTGTTAATTGCAGACCAGATTTCCGGAAACTAATTGCAAGTGCGTCAGGCTGTGAAGAAATATCCCAAACTAAACGTCCTCTCAGACGGCTGCTTTCTCGTTGCCGCAATGAGCCAGCACAAGTCCAAGAACAGATTCAAGCATATGCTACCTCGCAGCTTCATTGAACATCACTACCTGCGTCCTCACATCTTATCCTCAATCTAAACAAGATTACCGTCGTACAAATCCCACCGAGAATCCATCCTCCCTCTTCAACCTCACCTCATACTCGCCAACCCGTCTCTCAATACCATCAGGTTCATCCAAACCCTTGCCAGCCTGCAACCTAATCTCTTCATCAACTTCCATACAAACAGGTAAAAGAGGATCATCCTTCCATGGCCTCACGCCAATCCTCGCAGTCCGCACAATCTCAACAACAAGATATACCATGGAAGCGCACACCATGACCGCTGGATATACGATCCACTCCCACCTTACCACAATAACAACTTGACCCGTGATGGCCGTGCCCCAGTACCGCTCGTCCGTTGGTGAGTCAGTGCCGTTGATCCGCACGGCATTGGTCAGGCTGCTTGCGAGACGATCCATCCAATCGTGAATATCGTCAAAGGCGTTGGACAAGCTGAGAGCAAATTCCGTCTTCCCTGCTCCCGAGGCAACAAGGCTGCCTTGAAAGGTCGTTCTTGCAAGTTCCCTTACGCCATCAAGCACCACCCAACTCACGGTATATTGGTCGCCCGCGGCCGTGCCCATAGAGGACGGTATGTTGGCGAACGTGACGTTGCCGGACAAGTATGATTCGTAATGAATCGGTACTTCGCTCCAGGTTTCCGTGATCCTGTCCCTCAACTCTCCCTTTTCGACCCGGATTTCCCGTGCCTGAAGGCAATACCACAGAGCGCATTCGACGGCAATAGAGTCGTTAATCATCACCCCCGGTTGTGTCGTCATCTTGCTTTCCGGGACACCGATGCCACCAAACTCGGCAATTACATTAAACGCCTCACGTCTTGGTATGTCTGAGGATGAGTTGAAGACGCGTCCAGAACCCGGCCCGGTCGTGAAATACGTGTCGGAAATAAAGGTGTATGGAGGGTAGCAGAAATCTCTTTCCAGTTTTGTGCCGTTGGGTATCTCCAGCACGCACGCTGTCTTGTTCACACGGCTGAAGCTGAGATCATCCGTAACGTTCAGACAAGCTCCACAAACGCCGATTGTCGGGATAATTGGCCATGTACAGATACCGGTAGGGCATTGCACTTGTGGTATGCCGATGCTGGGTGCCATGAAACCGGTGTACATGGCAATCTTAGTAGCCTGTACTGAGCATCCAGCAACAATCAGTAGGTGCACACACAGCAGGGGAGGCCGAGATAATTCAAATATTGTAACTGACTCACAGTAATCTTCATCAGATCCCCCATATTTCAGCCACACCGTTCGAGCAACCTGTCCGGTAGCCGTTGCAGAACGAAGCTCAACCTGGTCAGTACGCAGAGTCACCAGCTGTTGCGAAAATAGACCAAACGCCTGTGATAGAATCGAGAGTGCCGCGCCAAGGCAGGCCACATGGCTATAATCGTCCGTTATCGTCTGCAACTTCAATTAAGAAACGGCAGGTTACTCGCCTTCCCTTGAACCGGTACAAAAGTCGGGCACTCCCCCAGCTCCCTCTTGAAGCCTCGTCTAGCAACGCATAATCTTTGAGAGGAAAGTAGTCCGTCTCACGACGACTCGAGAACCGGTTCCACTTTGCCTGGGCAAGAAGGCTTCCCACAGTGCACATCAGCGACGTACGACATATGGTTGACAGCGTGGCTATCAGCGCGTTGAGTGTCAAGGTCTGACTTGGCCAGCTATCTTGCGGTTTGCTGTTGTAGCGTGCAAGCACCCCGACTTGCGCCGCGAGGCTGCCCAAGGAAAGAAGGCAGCAGAGTATTTCCAGAAACCACCAGCCAAACACCGACGGTGGCTTCGTGGGTTTCGCAGTTATTGGTGATGCGTTCCCGATAGAAGGCGGCGCACTGTTTCCTCCCTGCTTAGACAATTCAAGGGGATCTTCAGAGAGAAGTCGGACACGTTGATGATCTGTTCTCCCAATAGTCTGGACATCTGTGTCACGCCGCTCAAGGCCCGATTGCAGTGGCGACGCTGGTTGATGGGCATCTACATGAGACATCGTTGAGCTAACCCTGTAAAGCGTGGTTGAACAAGGCAAAGGCCAAAGAGCCAAAGCAAGCCCTTTAAAGACTTCCCTTTTATGGCGCAGTCGAATGCAGGACTTGTTGCCAAGCGTAGGTGGTCGATCTGTGGTTGTTCACCCAATGAGCAACCATGGAGGTGCTTCCTGTGGCTTGCTTATGAGCGAGTGAAACCTCTGGTTTTCTCAACCTGCATGGAAACAAGGCAGATTCATTCAGTTAGCCTTGATCTGCATCGTGCAAAGGAGGGCGGAGTAAGTCCACCCTGGTGTTATAATTAGGTGATAGGGGTGTGCAATGGGCAAACCAAAACACGCATCGATCTTGGAGATGGACTCAATTTTACACTATGACATTTTTCTAGTTCTTTCCCGAATCCTCCTTCAGTGATACGATACGGTTCAGCACAACCTTGTCGTCTGTGCTGTCCGAGTCCATAGCCTGCAAGCACGTTAGTTGTATTACTTTCACCAGGGCAATAAGCACTCACAAAGTAAGCAACACGCATGGCCTGGAATCGGACGGTTTCCGGGCCGCTATCTTCACTCGTTTCACCGGCGGTAACGGGCCAGGGAGCCTTCTGGCGAACCTCGTTGAATCCCTCTTCGATCAAAGCATCAGTGTAGACAACCTCGCTGTTGGGGTTGATGTCGTTCAGGAAGCCACCCTCAACGCTTGTTGGATCCTCCGACTTGAAGAGAGGGCTGTGCACTCGAACCTCCAGCTTGATGGATCCATCAGGCACCCACTGGATGTATGTCTTGGGCTTGCTCTCCTTGTCGAACACAGCCTTGATGCTGGTAACCTTGCCCGACTCGTCCTTCTCAAAGGATGTGGCCTTGATCGGGTGGGGAGCGTTGAGGAGACCGACAGTCTTGCCAGGGGCCAACCGGAAGTAGCCCTTGATATCCTCCTCACGGAAATCGGATCGGTCGATGTAGACAGTCTTTGTCAGGCGGACCTTGTGGTTTCCGAACTTGGGGTCCTTGGGGGAGTAAGGAACATCGAGCTCCTGGGTCTCCTCAAGGTCTTCGATGGTGACAGCGACAGGGTCCAAGACGAGCATCAGACGGGGCACCGTGTTTTCAAGGTAACGGCGAACACTCTGCTCAAATCGGGTGATCTGGATGAGGGTCTTTGCAGTGGTGACACCAAGCTCGTTGACGAAGGACAAGAGGGCACCAGGGGGAATGCCTCTACGTCGAATGGCAATCAGAGTGTAGAGCCGAGGGTCATCCCAGCCTCGGACAATGCCACCCTCGACCAACTTCTTCAGTGCTCGCTTGCTCATGATGGTTCCGCTAACGTTGAGTCGACCTATAAGGCTTCATGTCAGAGTAACCAACCAATTCAGCCGATGTAGTTCGCCTTACCAAACTCGCGCTGCATAGGCTCGTACACCTCAAGTGTCTTGTTCAACCACTCGTAGCTCTCTCTGGACAGGATGAACTCTGTAGTGCAGAGACTATGAGTGATGCCCTCGAAACTGTCGCAAAGGCAGTGTGTGAAGTCATAGGTAGGGAAGATCTTCCACTCGGGAGCTCGGTGGTGAGGCTTCTGCTTCTTGGGTATCCGGTACGCGGCAAGATCCCACATCTGGGGGTTTCCACTGGTGATGTCCTGCTTCATGCGGAGGAACGCGGCCATGGGCTCGTATTTGCCGTCGTGCATGTCCTGGAACTTCTGGAGGTTCGTCTCGACGTCCTGCTCGGCGTGCTTGCATCGGTATCGAGGGCCCTCCTTGCCATCCTTTCCTCCACGCTGGAGCTTAATCTCAGCCTCGTTGCAGTGGCACACGTAAGCCTTATCCTTCTTGATGAGCTCCTTGGCGAGGTCGAACAGCTTCTGGAAGTTGTCGCTCGAGTAGGTGATGTCGGCGGGGGTGAAGCCTTGCAAAATTCGCATTAGATTCGGGCTTCAACCAGCTGACACCAGAGACTCACCCAGCCACTTGATAATCTTCAGGATCCATTCAAAGTAGACTTCCTCCTCTTCGTCGGGGTTCGTGTCGTCGTATCTTGGCCTTCGTCAATCGTAGCTCTCACCCTTCGACACCTATAACGTACCTAAGAATCTACCAGCTATTAGCATCATGTTTCAGCTACAAACCAGGGTCGTTCAAGCTTACCGTCTTGCCGCCATGGAAGCGCGCAAAGCCAAAGTCAATGGCAATGGCCTTGGCATGTCCCAGATGAAGATATCCATTCGGCTCGGGAGGGAATCGGGTAACGACAGGCTTGACAGGTCGCTCCTTGTAGACTTCGGAAAGGAAGCCCTGCTTGAACATGGCATCAGGATCCAGCTGGGTGGGCTCCTGGGCCTTGGGCTTGGGGGCGGCGGCGGGCTTGGGATCCTTCGCCTTCTGCTCTCGCGCAGCCTGGGCAGCTGCCTTCTTGGCCCGCTTCTGAGTACGCTTCTTCAACTCATTCCTCGTGACCTGCTCTCCCGTCACCTCGTCAAGGACCAGCTTGACAGTGCCCTCGGTCACCTCAGCGACAGGGTCCGACATGATGAGAATGGGCTTCGAGGTCGATCGATCGGTATTTCTATCGTCGTCTGCTCTCGCAGTGTCGGTACTCGTGGAGGTAGCTCAAGTTTGTTCAATCTTTGAAGTCGTGGTGGGGTTGTTTTCTAGCGGTGGAAACTTATCATCGGAAGATGCTTGGTGGGGGAGGGGCAATGGGCACAGTCATACGCCGCAATTGGATGGGATTGACTCATAACGTTACAGATAAGCGATAAGCAAGACAGCGGTGCCTGAGGTACAGCAAGCTGAGAATGCGTTGTTGATGTAACTCCAATATGTGCCTAAAATTGAACTGGAATTTGTTCCGGTATCCAATTATACGATCGTTGAATCCTGCTGGTTATAGAAGACGGGTGATTCAGTCCTCTGCCAATGACCCGATCTCAAGCTGGTGGATAGACTTCTTGGCTATTGAGTGAAAGTTCCTAGTCTAGTGTGAATTATTCGCCCAAGGAATTCACAGAGGTTCAAAGGACTTACCGCAGCAGGGCTTACAGCTGGATATCTATCATAAACCCAGGCATGGGTAACAGGCGCAGTTAACACATTGGAATGACATATCTTCCTCTCCAAGTCAAAAATCGAGTATTATCCTATAATGATATCTGTTCCAGAAATCCAAGCCTGGATCCATACTTGGAGAGTTGCATGATCAGATTCTAAGAACACGAAACGGCTTTGCATCTGGATGGTTGATAGTTGGCGGGGTGAGCATCTGGTTACCCTACGCCGAGGGCCCGAACGTATTTTAACCCAGATATAAACTTGGAACATCACAGAATGTTTTTAGACATCATAAGAAGACCGGACTTATTTTTGACTGCCGGAAAACGACCAAGCGGGACTGTCAACTAGTTCTTCATGTCATTGACGCCTCTTGACATTGTCGACCCACAAGATAGACCGTCACCGGAGCGGAGTTCTCGTCGTTTTCGCCCGGAGTCCAGTATATAACTGTTCACCAAGACTGAGAATGGCTCGAGAATTCCAAGTTCGAATGCTCGCGATCCCGAGTTAAAGTCTCACAATGTCTACAACTACAACAGCCGTGGAGCTCTGTGAGCCTATAGAACGGACTTCTCGTGGTCCATATATGACCGACACCAAGCACGAGGCAGACTCATCAACAGACGAAATCCTAAAAGCTTCCCGGTTGGCCGATTCTACTGTCCCGGATGGCGGGTATGGCTGGGTCATTGTTGGTAGCGGTGCCGTGATGCTCTGGTGGGCTCTCGGGACGACATATGCATGGGGTGTAATGCAGAGGGCGCTCGTCGAGGATGGCTTATCAACGCCCGCAACGCTCTCGTTTATCGGGTCGCTGGATGCGGCGTTGATGTCGGCCCTCGCGATTATAAACTCGAGGTTGATGCGGGCGATCGGGATGCGAAATACGGCAGTGCTTGGAGTGGTCGTGATGGGTGGGAGTGAGATTCTGAGCTCATTCGCCGTCAAGAACCTAGGGGCTTTATTCTTTACCTCTGGAGTGTTGATGGGCACTGGCGTCAGGTAAGTTGATAGCCCCCCTTTGCTCCTGGAATACGATCTAACAGAAGTCTAGTCTGTGTTCAGTGGTCAGTTCATGTCTACTTAAGGAGGGTGACACCAAGTTAACATGCGTCAATAGGTTGCCTTTGCAGTGATTGCGCAATGGTTCAGCACCAAGCGTGGTCTTGCCAATGGCCTCATGTTTGCCGGAGCAGGATTTGGAGGTGCCACGTTGAGTTTTGCAGTCGATGCTCTCATCCAGAAGCTCAACATCTCGTGGGCGTATCGGATTCTCGGTCTCCTTACTCTAGCCACTGGCCTCCCGGCGGCCTGGGCTATCAGAGAGCGAGCCCCAACACATACTCCAGGATTCATAGAATGGTGAGCGACACGACGGACTTGCAATGTTTCCATTACCAAGTTTGGTGTGCTGACACGTTCAGGAAATTGTTCAAATCATTCACCTTCGATCTGGTCTTCTTAGCCAGTGCGGTGGGAACGTTCCCTTCTTTCTTCCGTTGTACACAAAGTCACTCGGGTTCTCGTCGACCACCGGAGCAGGGTTGGTGGCGGGTTTCAATCTTGCGTCGGCCTTTGGGCGGATAGCCTGTGGACTGGCTTGCGATAAGCTGGGATCCCTTAATACGCTGTTCCTTTCGCTCATCTTGGCGGCGATTAGTATGTTGGCGATATGGCCTACATCAACAACTCTGGCGCCCATGATCGCCTTCGTCTTGATCAACGGGGTATCGAATGGCGGATTCTTTTCCACAATGCCGACCGTGGTGGGTAACGTTTTTGGCAGCGCACGGGTCGCCATGGCCATGAGCATGATCCTCACGGGTTGGGCTGGCGGATATTTGATGGTAAGTTGGGTCGGGGCGGACGAAATGAATGACGAGAGATCCAGCTGACGCTCGTCATCGCAGGGTGCGCCCATCGCAGGTTACCTCCTCGAGGCGTATGGAGGTGCCGACGCTGGGCTGCAAGCATACCGTCCAGCCATGTTTTACGCGGGATCTCTGGCTCTTGCTTCCGCGGGGATGGTTGCAACAGTTCGATTGCGCAAGAACAGGTCGCCTTGGGCCAGACTCTGAAAAAAGATGGCTGCTTGCGTGAGAACAAGTGTCTCCAAGGTGTATTGCGTGTAACGGATGGGATGCGAGTGATGGTGGTTGTCGAAAAAAACGGTGGTTATGACGAAGGAGAGACAGGGTGGGGGTCACCCGCGATGCGTTTGGACGAAACTTGAGATGAGCCAAAGATTTCAATGGCTTTACGTATCCTTTACAAGGAATATGAATGGTCGAGACTCTGCGTGAAATAGACTCCAAGGCAAAGCCCCCATTTCCGACATCCGAACCCCCCGTCGAAGCGTGGGATTTCTCAATCAGCAGCACAATCGTCATCCCCAATGTCAATGTCGTGATATGCCTGGCAGGTGTTGCAAGCAGTTCCGGTGGAGTATCAGCCCACATAGCGCCCGCTGGCAGTGGCTGGTGCTCACCTGGGGTGCTCATACTCCCCGAGAAAAGCCTGTGGCACAAACCCACCTTGGCCGGCGACCCGGTCTCGCGGAGGGAGAGCTAGTCGTCAACGGCCCCTCGGCAGCCTTAGGCCACCCTGAGCCCTCGCACGCCATCGGCTGCTCGCCATGGGCAATTGGCAACATCACTAAAGACCTCGCGAGGTCCTCCCGACAAGCGACTCTTGAGTGTCAATCGAATCGCCATGGGCTGCCGAGTTTGTCGCGCGAGAAAGGTGTGTTTTCCCTGCCCTCCTGGTCGAGTCCGACTGCCGAGATGTCATGTTCTGACTTATCTGTGTGTACTTGGGTGTAGGTCAAATGCGACGGGCGACCCAACGGGTGCCGCAATTGCGAGCGCCTCCAGCTTGAATGTGTCGACGATGATGGATCCAAGTCTGGCCGTCGTTCAGTTCCCGTTTCCTTGCGAAAGATCCGGACATACCGGTCCTGTACAAGCTGTCGCGTCTCCAAGACAAAATGCGACGGCGACCGCCCGAGATGCTCGCGATGTTGCACGAGGGACCTCGAGTGCCAGTACGACGGCGGCTCGGCTCCTCGCTGGGCTCGCCACCTGAGCAAGGCTCCCACCTCGGCTTCGACCGAGGAGGATTTGAACTCTTCTCATGATGCTTCGTCCATCGCTGGAGAAAGTACCACGTCGCGAAGTTTGATCCAGTCCCGAGAGACCGACGACGCGCCATCCAAATCGCAAAGATCCATCACCCGCGAAACGAGCAATGCCGTCCCCCCGATTGATTTTTCCGACGACACCGAATTATCTATTCATTCATGGTAAATATTTTAAACGGTCTACACATGGAGTTAGTATATATATGTCTAACATTTATAGGCTCGTGTCACCGGATCTTCCGTCCGGAAACAATATCCGTACCGTAGTTGACCACTACTTCGCAAACATCCACCCCCTCCGATGCTTTGCCTTTGTACATAGGCCATCTTTCACTCGGCAACTCGATAAAGGGCTTGAAAATGATGACGAAAAGGCCTTGCTATATACTATTTGCGCACAAGGAGCCAAGTATGACCTCTCCCACCCTACCCTCGGACGCATTACTGATAAGCTAGATTCTATGCTTTGAGCCTGGAAGTTGAAGATCAGGATGCCAAGGCGAGCCTGATCCGCGCCGCAGGGAACCTTTGGGCACAGAAAGCTGAGCTTCTGGTCCTTACCAACTTTGGCAAGATTTCCATCCAAAGGCTCATGGTACGTCTCACCGGAACCTCGCTTCAAGTAATAAACTGACATATGCTTCCATCAGACATGTGTTTTACTCTACGACTTCCATTTCCGCTTAGGAGAATACACACAAGCTCTCATGCTCAGTGGTCTCGCCGTCCGAATGGCCCACGCCTTGCAGCTCAACGTTGAATACTCCCCTGACATCCTCTGTGCCGAAGCAAACGAATCCGCCCCGCCGGCTGTCGAAAAGGAAAGCCGCAGGAGGCTCATGTGGGCTTGTTACATCTTGGATGCCTGGACGGGTAGCGGCGTTGACCAGTTGACCCTGCTCCGGGAAGCAGATATCAAGATCCAGTTGCCGTGCAATGAACGTAATTTCAGGCTCCGGATTCCTTGTGTAACCGAAACCCTTGGCGTGGGACACGTTTTACAGTTTCTGCCTCCTGCCATTGTCCCACGAAGGCCAGCTGCCAACATGGGTATCATGGCTTACTACATCCGAATTGTCACGCTATGGAAGCGGGTTGTCAGGTTTGTTTGAATCTTTGAACTTCCGGGAAGAGATTTCAGATTTCTAACCCTTGCCACAGATATGTCAAGCACTTGAATACGAGCCCGCCTCCCTGGCTTCCCGAATCCGACTTTGCTGCTCTTGATGCCGACCTGAGGTCATGGGGTCGGCATCTCCCCGAGTTCATCTCATACTCCACCGATACCATCTACGCCCGTCTAGAGTCGGATCAGCTCGGTTCACTTGTCCTACTTCATTGCACATACCACCATAATCTACTAGACCTGTACAGAATATCTATGCCGGATCTGTTCAAGTTGATAAAACCCTTCTACTTTCCGCCCAACCAGCAGGAGTTTCTGCAGTCCTTGCAAGCCGACTGCTTTTACCACGCTCAGCAGATTGCGAGCATTCTTTCCGAAGCTGTTCGCCATGGAGCACGGTATCTGGCCGATAGTCTGCTTCCCTGCTTTGCTTATGATAGCAGTCGGGTAATGCTATACTATATCGCTCGGTTGCTTGATCTGAGCAGACCAGATGCTGAGACCATTGTTGCAGACGCCATTAACGCTGTTGAAAGCAATAGCAAGATCCTAAGGACTATGGCTGCTTTGTTTCCCCTGGCTGATTCTCTGGTAAGTGAAATCGCTTCAGACTAGTAATGTGGAACTCGTTAACCCAAGACATAGGCCACTACTACGGAGAGATGGTTGGCCAAGATTCGCAAGAGCTTCGCGCAAGATGAGCATATGAGTGACATGCCTCGACAAGACGATCAGGATAGGTGAGTTTTAAGAGCTATGGTTCTGATATAATTGCTAACTTGGCGGTTTAGATCACCTGTGCTTCCTGAAAGCTCCTCTCAGAGCAGCCCTGACGATACCCTCGGAGCGCTCGGGCTAACTCGCTTAGCCCGTGGTGAGGTTCGGGACACTAAACATGCAGACGACCCCTGGCATAGGGGCAGTGGAAGTGTCAGTCCAACCATGAGCAGGGCCGGACTTGGAAGCAATTCGGGGTCTGTATCGGGTCGGCGACCAGCCAGCCAGCTCGAGGAGACGCCAGCGCGATCAAAACTCCAACATGAACAGCCGGTGGCTTTGAGAACACCACCGGGAACCTTGACCTCACATATGGACAACCAGGCAGTTGACCTGAGCGACTTGCAAAACTACTTGTCCTGGGACATGTATGGCATCATGGAAATGAGCGAAGCGGGCCTGAAGGCCGGCATTGAAGGCAACGCCCTACCATCCTGGACAGGCGCGATGTAACCCGAAAGCCACTTTTCGAAGAAAGATATGAAATCGCTCAGAAAACCGAGTCATCGGACTGCCATTTCAGTGCTTGGCAAGCGATTTTGTCATCTCAAATGAGAGTTACACCCCGCTCACGATGCGCTCCGGGCCGTCGGCTCGGACCATCGCTCGCTGACAAAGTCACACAACACACAACTGTCACGCGATGAACGGCGCCGGGCTAGGTCGTCTCAATGATGGATGTCTAGGTACTCTCCATCGTGCTCTGGGCTGTCATATTGGGATTTGTGTGTCAATTCCCTCGGATTCGTGGCATATGCCACACAGGCTCCTTCGACACTATGCCTACGTTGCTGGCGATCACCCTGGACGTTGGTAGAGTATTGGATCACTGCAGAGGTCCAATCACCTTCGCAGATTTTGCATGACGGTTGGCCTGGAGAATAGGAACCTTTCTTCACACCTAAGGTGGAAGTCGGGCTGCCAGCGACAGGGGCCGATGTATTGGACAGGATGGCAGAACAAGCCGAAGGAACTGCGAGAGCCCCCACAAAGCCGGCCGAGTCTCAAACCGCAAAACAGGCTGTTGTTTTGACAAAGCTGTATCCCAATCCTCGCCCCATACTCAAAGTTGGACAAGGCCCAGGAATGTGGATGACAACTACGACGCCCAGCTGAAAGATCGTAACTTTATCCAAGCGAGGACGAGATCACCTAGTTCTTACATGTCTTCCCAAGGCGTGCGAGGAGCTTGTGATTGCGGATCGAGGCATCAGTGCTATGGTGCAATAGGTGTGGAGGGTCCTGGGCTGGCTGATGATACGCGGTGCTATTCCCAAGTGAGAAACCCAACCACCTCAAATTCTGTCGTCAACCGGAACGGCCACTTATATGCCAGCACGTGTTGACCGCGTTTTCTCTACTGGGATGCTCCGACCCTCAATTGATGGGGCCTTTTGATGTGGCCTGGAAGAAGATTTGGACAAGATGTGCAACTTGGCAGATGCGCCAAGTATATCACTGTGAGGCGATTGAAGATGGCGGGCCTCGTTGGAGGCGTGACAGAAAGAGACGGAAGGTTTGTGGCTTGGAGATATTGGGAGGCGGCGCAAAAGGGTTCACCGATGAGTGAGTTTGAGATGGTGAGATGGGAGATGAAAGAGTCTCGGACCTAAATAATTCGGCGCGAGGGGACTGTCAATCAGGTAGCGCATGAAAAGACAACGATGATGGCGTTATGACAAGAACCTGTATCGCATTGTCAATGCGATCTGATGCATTCCCATGATCCAACAAACGACGAACCAAGGCCAGAAGTTGAGGGGCAGCAGAGATCCATGGGTGGATGGATGGATGGATGGATTGGTTGTCGTGTTGCATTGTTTACATGCATGTTCCACGCGAGTGTGCGAGATAGAGGCAACCGACATATGTCGGGTGCAACGGCCAACAGGTCACCTGCAGCAGTGATGGAGGTCAATCGCCAATTGGATGCTTTGAAGTAGCCATTGTTTACATGGATGGATGGATGCAAAGCTCAAAGAAGCAACAAGGATGGATACCCGGTAGTTGAGGTGCGCAACATACAGACTCCAGCCGTAGCCGCGGCAGGGAAGAAAAAAACAAGCTCTGGTTGCGGAGGTTAATGCCTCCATCTGTGATCCAGACAAACATGATCCGGTTTGTTTTTATACTGCTTCCGGGCAATTGATTCGCTCGATACCAGCGCCGGTCTGGTTCGCTTCTGCACATGCAAGTCAGAGAAGACGCAAGGAGCTAGGCGCTAAGGTACATGCACTGCACAGTAGTCAAGGCCAAGGTCCTCTGCGGGTTCATGACCCTTTCTGTAGCCCAGTCGAGATATGGTTTCTGCAGGAGGCGATGTAAGGCCGCAAAACAAGGAAGATAGAGGCCGATCGTGGAGGAGCATGGGGCACGACAGCTTGTTATATGCTACGAGGCTATAGTCGTTCGATCTTAACTTGACAAAGTGGAATGCTATCCTTGAAAGGCCATCAATTCCCGCTTCACTCGAGATGGGCGGGCCATCGGTTGCCCTTGGAAGTGAGGACGGAAAGCAGCGCCAGACCAATGACGGGCGTTAGCGGACCAAGCTCTGGAACAGCGGTTGATCAGTAGCGCTTCGGAGCAAGCTTTCAGTGGGCTCACAGTGGGCAGCACCCCTGCCAAAAGCGTGCGACAGCGGGGTAGCGGCGCTGAAACACGGACCCGTGGACCGCCCCGAAATAGCCCGCCAATGGCTGGAAGTATCTCGGGTCGGTGTTGCCATGGCAACTTGCTGCCCTCATCCCGGTTCCCACTGCCCGTGAATACTTCGCTACAATTCACTCTACTCTCCCACTCCGAACGCACACTCTTGTCTCAGCCATTTCTCGTCTCTCTTTCAACTCCAACCCTTCCTTCAGAAATCCGCAACGGCGGTGCATGGCTATCGACCGCTCATTGCGCATAGGATGCTATTCCCGCCTCAACGATTTCGCAACTACTCGATGACCAACTGGGAGAGAAAGTAAACAACCGTACTAGGGACACGACTACACCACACCGAGACGACGATATACGTTATACCTCCCCTTTCTTGATATCACACACCTCTCACGCCTTCATCACCGACCTTCTTCTCCTCATCGGCTTCATAACATTGTTATCGCACACTCCTTTCTCGCACAACGGTCCACACATCTGAACACAATGGTGGACACCAGCTATCTGGCCCAGCAGGTCAACAACAGCATTGGCCAGCTGCACGGTCTCTTTGATGAGATCGGTGTTCCTGATCATGAGCGTGAAGCTCGCGAGTCCGAGGTACGTTTGATTCACGGCCAGGAGGCGACCGGTTCGCTAACTTGAGTGCAGCTCTTCTCGGCTCTATCCGAGGCCCTCAACAGCCAGGTCCGACTCGTCACTTCTGAGAAGAAGGAGATGATCGACGAGGCAAAGAGGATCATTACTATTATCCGCCAGATGGAGTCTTCTCTCGACGACTCGAAACGTCGCCGTGACTATGAAGAGGACGATGACCTGACCATCACCTACCCCTTGATGCGATGCTTGCAAGTGCTCAAGGAGAAGCATATTCAGATTAGCCGACTCCACAAGGAGCGGTTCGAGCAAGTCAAGAGTGAGTTTCCATCACAATTTCCCCCTTACCATATTTCGCTAACCATTTGCAGAGCTCGTCCAAGCCCTCGAGTCTTACTCGTCTCACCTTGAGCCCACATTCGTCCAGATCGCACTCCCTCCCACAGGACCGAACCAATCCATCCCCCCGAGCTTTGATCTTTCCCCTTCCTACGTCGACAAGCTCGATAGCGAGTTTACGCGAGTATATGAGGAGTATTCTCGTCGCATAGCCACTGTTCAAGCCCTCGCCGACCAGATCATTGGACTTTGGGCCGAGCTCGGCGTCCCCCAAGCGCAACAAGACGGCGCCATCGTCAAGTATTACAGGGATGCGCCCGAGCAGCTTGGCCTGCACGAGGAGGACATTGGGAGACTGCGCACCAAGCGCGACAGACTCTCGGAGGAGAAGAAGAACCGAGAGAGGAAGCTGAAGGAGCTTCGATCTGCTGTTGAAGCACTCTGGATCAAGCTTGGCGTTGATGAGAGTGAGACCAAGCCTTTCCTAAACTCGAACCGTGGCTGCGGTGTCAGGCAGATCAACGAGTTTGAGGATGAGCTGGCAAGGTTGAACGAACTGAAGCGCCAGAACCTCCACCTCTTTGTTGAAGACACTCGCATCAAGCTTCAAGAGCTGTGGGATGCATTGTACTTCTGCGAAGATGAGATGCTCGAGTTCACGCCGGCCTTTTCCGATGTCTATAGTGATGCTCTTCTGGAGGCCCATGAGCGTGAGGTCGCCCGTCTTGAAGCTCTCAAGGAGGAGCGCGCACCTACACTTTCTCTGGTTGACAGACACAAGAGTTTGATCAAGGAACGAGACGACCTCGCGACGTCGAGCCAGGATGCGTCCCGGTTGATGGCTCGAGGTCAAAAGGGCGAGAAGAGAGATCCCGGCAAGCTGCTTCGCGAGGAGAAGATGCGCAAGCGCATTGCCAAGGAGCTACCCAAGGTCACGGCTGATTTACGCAAGATGCTCGCCAGGTGGGAGGATGAGTATGGACGACCATTCCTTGTGTTTGGTGAGAGATACTTGGATGAGTTGGAGGCTGCCGACGGGTCGAGGAAGACCAACATCCCACCAAACCGCTCCAAGACACCATCCGGACATCCTCCCTCAGCCATCAAGGCACCCAAGTCGGTTCCTGCGCGTGCTCCTCCCAAGTCTATTCCTCCTAGGTCCATGACCAAGACTCCCACAGCTGGTGCTACTGCCACCAAGCGCCCTCAAGCCCCTGCATCCTCTTCTATCAAGGGTAGCCCTTTACGGAGCCCTTCACGAATCCCTGCACGAGTTCCTCTCTCCAACTTGAAGCATGGAAACAACTCTCCTGAGCGACCCCGGCCAGAGTCGAGAGCCGATTCTTTCCGACAAGCTCCTCCATTGATGAGAGCTCCTCCTCCCAAGATGCGAGACCTTGTGCCTCTACCTGAGTTTGAGGCCCCCGCGAACCCTTACAAATCAGTTGGCCTAGCATCAAGCATCGTTCGACATGTTGAGCCTGAAGATGTCTACGATGACCGGCCGCGAACAGAGCGTTCCAACTCTGGTCAGTCCCAGTACAGCCAGTCTCAATACAGCCACCCCAGCTACAGCGAGAGTCATCCCAGCTATAGCGAGGATAGCTATGACGAGCGATTTTCCACCATTCGATCACAGACATACCGTCAACCTGTTCAACCACCACGACAAATTTCTGGCAACTCGATGGCCTCAACAAACATTTCAGGGTCTGAGAACTGGGAGACGTATGACGATAACAGCGAGCCTGAACCAGATGCGTCTGATGCCTACTATGCCAAGCTACGGGCAGCTCACAGCAAGCGATTCACACCCGAGCAAGGTCATCGACCAGGAAGCAGTCAATCCAAGCGCATCCGAGGAATTCCTCCATCGGCATCGTATGGCGGTCCGGTGATGATTGACCAGGATGGTAACCGCATCATCTCTGGAAGTGAGTGGACTGATGAAGACGCCTACTGAGCGTCATGATATGAGTCGGTTTCTCACCGACAATCCAATCTTGCAAAACGAATGATGCAGAAGAATGGCGTCACGATTCTAGACGATCGATGATGGATTCACGCAAGCTTTTCATGATGATGCGGGCATCTCGCGACGGCCTTGGGTGAGCTTAAAAAGAGCACCACGAGGACAAAACAAATCAAGCCTGTCTTGTTGTGGCGTTGGCGCATAAAAAGGACATTTCGCCTGCGATTGTGACTGCGACTATTCCAGTCAAGACAGGTGTCTTATCATCTCTCCTTTGGACATGTTTGCTCAATACCTCTTTTCCGCTCTGACTTTTTATTCTCTTCTAACTGTTCATGTTACATTTCGTCGGGCCCGACGCCAGGTTCTGTATTCTTTTTTTTTTTTCTCTCTTTCTCGAGAGCCTGTCTTTTTTTGCAGCCTCCCCGCTACGAGAGCGAGGCTTTGCTGATAGGAATACTCGGTTGTGTGCCCCAGGTTAATGAGGGATGTGCATCGAAAGGGGGTGAGGGCTATGAAGGGTAGGGTAGGGAAGGGGGATGGATGGATGGATGGATGGAAGGCGTCCCGGATGGTTGGCGTTTAGTGTATATATGGATGGAGTGAGGTCGAGCTCCTCAGTTAGGTTCTTTAGCGATGCTAATTTCCTTATTGCTACTTTTTGACTTGTGTGTCTGTGATTGTTGGGAGGGTTTGCGAGAGTGACACGGTGTCTTATGGGCATAAGCGAGCTGACGGGCTTTGAGTGTCCTACGTTGCAAACTGTGAGGCTTATAAGACGCAAAGACTGTTGCGTTTTGTAATATGTTGAGAACACTTGGCGTGCGTTGGCTCATTACCAAAGGATTGTCTTGGTGACACTTGTGTCTCTTACAATTGCAAAGTTCTGGGTGAGACGTGTGGGATTGCCTATTTAGGCAGCCTAGCGACACGCCGTTGGATGAATTCTCCGAAAGGGCTGTCTCGCGAATCAAGTGGGTAGAAGCCAAGGTCTCTTGGCTCTTGGCCAGATGGACCTCGCTAGATCTACCCTATATTCGACAGTATTTATTCTGTCGCTAATCGTTTGAAACGATGTAATATTTGATGCCATGGTTAATACTAAGTCTATAGCGAGGTTCTGCTAAAGGTGTAACCTGTTGTGTTGGTGCTACCCCGGACCTGGTTGATGGCAACTTGGGCCATTGAGAGGTATGATAATTGATGGTAAGCTTGATGTTGAGTGTAAGCATGACCACATGGAAGTTGACCATGGACTGCTCTATGCACGTATAAAGGCCTAACACTGTACAGCTCAGGTGTGTATTGAGTACGGAGTTGATCTACAGTGATAATTGAAAGCAGTCGGCGAAGATACTGAAACAGTCCATGGCAATAGCATCTATTCTTGGATACAGACTTGCCTGACAAGACGTCAACGTCGTTTCCAAGCAAGTCATGTGTGTTTAACTCCGATAAGGCACTAGAGGAAACATCCAGTCGGAGCGTTCCAGAATCCGGTGAGAGAGTGTGTCTCGCCCGAATCCTGTCTTGGCGAGATGATCCTCCCTCCCCGGAGGAGTGGGGCCGCTGAAGATCGGATCTCGCCCACTTCCCTCAAGCGAGAGGCCAAATTCATCATGTATTTTAGAAGCAAACAATAGCTTTGCATTTCGGGATATTCTTGCGACCACGCAAGCTGAATTCAATTTGTTTCAGGCTCCGTTCACACTGCTAGTCAGTCTTTTCCCCTTCAGCTCATTTCAATCTCCCACCGTTAATAGAACCAATAAGTCTAGCCTTACCACACTCGGCAACGCTTGTTCTGGCCCAAGTCCAATTTTTTTCTGTCCCGTTTCTAAAGGACGACGCCACAACTGGAGTTTGGCGCAGGGGGGTTGTTTGTCTTTGCTTGTTTCCGTGCAACGGCTCAGGAGGGGGGTTACGTTTTCTGCTTATTACTTTTGGGGGTGCTGTGATTGGATGATCATATTCTTCGGAGGGGAAGAGATTGGATGGGAAAAGAAGGGAGATGGGGATGATGGGTTGACATGTCGTGACGTTGAAGATGCTGTCAGCGACATTTCGGGCTGTTCTACAAGTGGCCGAGTGTCTTATTAACGTTAAAACGCGTAAGTCGTTTGCTTTGCTCACCTGGCGTAGTGCAACGCCAACACGGTCAACGTCAGCTGCAAGGCAAATCCAGACTCTTCCCGCTTTCAATATTGACCAGGGGATTGAACCACCGCCTGGGATCCAGCACTTGCAGAGCCGATCCTCCGGAATTTGAGACTTGGCGTCATGGGCGCTTGACTTTGAATAGACTTGGGTGTCGTGTGTTGGCCAATGGGATGTGTACAATTTCCAAATCTGTTATCCTGTTGGGCTCGTGATGGCCTCTTTGGAGGATTGATGGTTGCTGAATACGATATTACATGCAGACGCGGCACAACATGATCTGGCTTTCTTCTTGAAAAGGATACGTCTTTAGTTTCTACGTGTCAATTGTCTATGGGTATGTTGCTGGCTTCACCGAGTTGGTCTTCAGTGGTGATACTCAACTTGGACTTAGCCTCCTGTAATGAACTCGGCAGTTGTCAACATGGTCGTCACCTGAAGTTTCTCTCAGGACAATCAGGCCAGAACGGTCGTGATGGGCTCACCAGATACCAAGCTAAGGGCGTAGGTAAAGATGGAAGGGAGGCGTTAAACGCCTGGCGCCTCGACCGCACTATCGGGGGCTCCACAGCCGTCTACCTACCAACAGGATATGCTAAACCACTTTGGCAGCTTCAAGGACCTTGTACGCACCAAAGATGGTCCCCATGGTCAGGGGTTCGATAGACACATGGCGTCCAGGCACCCACCCATGTTAGTTTCGTTTCTTCGCTTCGGCCGCGATCAAGGGGGCATGGAACTGCCGTGCCGAGAGTTCTCGGCGTCCGGGCAGCGGGTGGTGGCCTCCTCGATATCATGTATATATCATCTGTTTTCCTCTCCTGCAAGTCGGAACAAGATTTTATTTGACTCACACTTTTCTTTCATTCTCCATCTATTCTTTTCTATACCTACCTTTTATTTAAGTATCATTCTACACTCGCTATACACCCTTATCAACACTATCGTTTACATTGACACTCGCTCATATCTCAAACTTGTATTCTCTTCTACACTTACACAGACTCCCTTTTTACATATCGACACTATGAAGTTTTCTACCATTGCGGTAGCTGCTCTCGCGGCTGCCCCCATCTCCGAGGTTGCTGCTCACCCTGGAATGGGAGACACCATCAAGGAGATTAAGCGTATTGCCGCTCGCACTTCGTGGGGTAGCAGCAACACTCAGAACAACAAATGGGGTAGCTCTGGCAGCTCAAGCAATAGCGGAAGCAGTTCATCTAGCAACAGCTGGTCCAGCGATAGCTTCAACTCCAACCAACTCCTCGGCGACCTCCGCACACTCAGCGACAGCTCCCTCACCCGCGTCGGCAGCGACATCAAGAAGATCCTCCAAGGCAGCGGAAACCCCGAGAGCAGAGATCGCTACCTTGGTGTTCCCCCCATGAACACACCCCGATGCAAGCGGGATACTTGCTGCGTGTGGAAATACATCTCTGACGAGCTGCACACACTCTTCCAAGGAGACTCAGGTCGTTGTAGCAAGTGGGCTCGCTACGCCGTCAGAATGGGTTTCCACGATGCTGGTACATGGTCTACCAAGACCGCAGCTCAGGGCGGTGGTGCTGATGGCTCCATCATTTTGGCTGGTGAGCTCGGTCGTGGTGAGAACCTCGGTCTTCAAGATATGGGCAAGAAGTATCAGGAGGTGTACACAAAGTATCACGACAACCTCGGTTTCGACCAGGTTACCTACGCCGATCTCATCCAGATGGGAGCCAACATTGCCGCCGTGACATGTCCCCTCGGTCCCCGTGTGCGTTCCTTCGTCGGTCGTCAAGACAGCAAGAAGGCAAACCCTAACAACCTCCTCCCCAACGTCAACGGAAACGCTCTATACCTGATCAACCTCTTCAAGGACAAGACCATTGGTCCTGATGATCTCGTCGCCCTTATTGGCGCCCACACAACCTCTCAGCAGAACCACGTCAACACTGATCGTGCTGGTGATCCTCAGGATAGCACACCCGGTGTGTGGGATGTTCTCTTCTACAAGGAGACTATCGGAACTGCCCCCGACCGTGTCTACAAGTTCCAAAGCGACGTTGTTCTCTCCAAGCATCCCTTGACTCAGCCCGCTTTTGAAGCCTTTGCTGGTGGAAACGGAGCCCAGCGTGCCTGGAACGTGGTAAGTTAAACTAATCCCTTTCCTCAATAACATCTACTGACTTTGTATAGGACTACGCCCGCGCCTACGTCCGCCTCAGTCTTCTAGGCGTCAACAACATCAACGACCTAACAGAATGCACCAAGGTTCTCCCTCAGCCCATCGACGGTTACAAGCACCGTGACGGTAGCCGATTCAGCAAGTGGCTCCAGAGCGACGACAACTCTTGGGATTCGAAGAAGATCTCCCAGGAGGTTGAGAACGGATACACCATTTCTACGCCTGATAATAAGATTCCTACTAAGCGTGGACCTTGGCGTAAGTGGTGGTGATCTACAAGTTGAAAAGATCCATCATGATGCAAGGCATGGCGTTTGGGGTAGAAAGAGTAGGACAAGGGATACGGGACTTGGACTTTACATGCCATTTCAAGGCACAATTAATACATCTTTTTTAATTCTATCTAATTCAAGGTTATCCTATACTTGTTGAGCGAATCGGGAATTATACGTTGACAGTGTTTCTTCTGCCGGCACTCCGGTGCTGCAAAGCAACTTGTTCAGTGAGCCGAGAGTCATGCATGGCGAGTGAGGGAGTGATTGAACCGATCCTCAAGGCACCATAATTTATGGCCGCTTCGCAATCCATCGTCCGAAATATATCATACTTCCAGACCTTTCCCTGTCCCTCTCAGTTATACTAACCGAGTCCCAGGTTTTCTCGCTTGCATCTTGGAGCTTCAACTCATCAGTCGTCGCCGTCACCAGGATACAGGGCACATCGACGATGATCCTACCTCCCATGGGTGGTAAGACTTCCTCTATGTCAATGGGGAAGAAGCTGTCATCTTTGAATGTGATTCTCCATCCTTTAATCGGAACTGGTTCGTTCGTCATGTTGCACAAGTGTACCTTGTGAGGCTGGGTCACGTCGTCGTCCACCTTGCCGAACTCCAGTGCCACGATGGCAATTCGAGGTATGAGTGCCAGATCCGAATTATCAGGGAGGGGCTCGGCTGGTCCTTCAACAGGGATCCTACCATGGCCTTCCATGTGATTCGTGAGGCTTTCCCCACGTTCATAGCCTCCCTCTGTTGACGATATCGACTGGCCCAGAAAAGCCATCAACAGCATGTCCCAACTGTCGTCGGGGTACTGGATAAAGATGCCACCGTCCGCTCCCCTTCCATTCTCAATTCTCCACGATCCTATGCTTCCTTGGTTTCTGTGTATGTTGCGTATGCGGCCTTCATCGGATTGTCCAAAGATGTACACTGTGGCATCACATTCCATCGCCCTGTGAACAAGATGACTGATGTATTCATCCAGGGTATGACCCATTGGAAGGATTTCGCCGACCTCGGGATTGAAAATGACTCCGCCAAACAAGTTAGGGCCAAGGCCGGTTTCCGTCCTGAGGGGATTCTAACCCGGTCTGACAACTCCCAAGACGTTCCGTGCAGTGGGATGACAATCTTGGTGCAACCAGAAAATAAGGCCCGACTCGGGTTCGGAGCCTGATTTGTTGTTGATGATTGCCTCGTAAATTCCCGTCTTGTCCCCTTGGTCGAGTAATAAGTAGAGGTGGGTGTCCTGCCTGCGTGGGGATGACGTGAGGCCGACGACCTTGCCTTTCCAAACCCCAAAGTCCCTGATGGGCATGGTTGATGCTGGAGGTTTGATGTTGTTGTGGATGTGTGCTGTTTGTTGTTGAATGACGAAATGTGTGTGAACGTGCTGATGCTTTGCGTATCGTGTTGATGTAGATGGGAGGAAGAGTTCTGGTACGCATCGGTACGAGCGCAAGTACTAATGTATGTCTGTGGCTAAGACGAACTGGGAAGTCGCTTTGCAGTACAGGAGTGCCGGCAGAAGGAACACTGTTAACAGTGGTATGCAATTACGTATCCAGCTTGTCTATCCGAATATACGGAAGGGGGCATGTAAATACAAGAGACTCAGCTCTACTTTACGCCCAAGTAGCCCGAAATATCACCCCTCAGCTGTCCCATTAACCTGTCCCTGTCTCTCCCCTCTAACCAACAAAGCAATGCTCGTCCCTTCTCTCGTTCTACATACACCCGCTCCAACAGCCGCCTGAATCGCCCTAATCGCATAAGAATGAACCGTCAAAGAAAGGAACTGGCTGTCCTTGGCTTCTTCAAAGATCTCCTCCAACGCCCGCTGCTTCCTCTCAACATGTTCCTCCCTAGTCTCAGGTCCACTTCGCTTTCTAAACCCATCATCTTCAGTAAACCCCTCTTCAATCTTGTAGTTGGGATATTTCTCTGCTATCCAGGTGCGTGGTCTTCGGAAGTCGCATGTGTGCATGGTGATGCGCTCTCGAAGGAGTTCTTTCACCTTGGGCTGGAATGTTGCAGAGTGAGATGACATGAGTGAGGAAAAGACGAGAGATGTTGTCTGTAAGCAGCGCGCTAGTGGACTTGTGTAGAGAATTTCGGGGAGGGGTGCGCCGTCGATGTTGATGAGGTTCGTCCAGAAGGTGTTGAGTTCAGTTGCTTGTTGAATGCCTACGTCGGTGAGAAAGGCATCGAACCAAGTCTCCTTGTCGTTTCCATCCTGAAATGACACTCTACTCTACTTTATCGTCAGTATTTGAACCGGAAAGACACAGGTCAACTCACGTTCCAGGCCTCACTCCCCACCTCTGCGTGGACCTTGTTGTGCACTCCAGTTCCATGACGCGTCAAATACAGCAGCTTATAGCAGACATTTTCAGGGCACGTCTCATTAAGCCACCTCACATACGCCGCAAGTCGAGCCCAGTCCCTCTGATCTGAAGCATCGGGATCATCAGAGGGATATTTCTGACCCGGGATAAGCCCCAGGCTGGGCTGAGTAGTAACCTTCCCTTGAGGATACTGATGGGCGATATCCGCAATCTCAACAAAGATGCCGGGTACGGCTTGGAAAGTCCACCTGTTGGTCATGCCTTTAGCGGGCAGAATGTCGGCTGATGTGTTGATCAAAGGTAGTTTATGGTGAGAATGTTATGGTGTTTTGACTCAGATAATGACGTAGTTGTTCCGGCAAAATTGTTCATCAGATTCGGACCCGGAGTGACTCCGCAAATGCGGGGCAGCGGCATCGGAGCTCCGGTTTGCTTCGGGGCCGGAAGTTTGTATAAAAGAATGTCTTGATTTTAGATTGCTAACAAGTCAAACGCTTAAACAAAGAAAATCCTGGTCTATGTCAATGTCCTAGTTTCCGTCCAACACATTCTGCCCTCTCCCTTGGCATTCTATCCGAAATCCCTAATTCCAGTTATTGGTACGCCGACCTCAAAGAACCAAAAGCCAAACTGCCTGACAAAGGAGCAAATAGCACAATTCCCAGTACAATATTCCCATAAAACTAAACACCCTATCACAGGCTTATTCCCCCCTCAACCCAGAGACTGGAGCTGGTTCTCGGAGTCTGTGTTGTAGACGCGCTGCATACTCTGCTTGTTGATAATAGCAGATGGATGGAACACATTAAAAATGACAGAGACGATAAGCATAAGCGTCGCGTCAAAGACATAGATATATGCTTCCTTGGCCATGAGTTCTCCGTCCTCGCCCATGATATACTCGATGACTCTGAAGATGGATCGAACCATGATGAGAGCGCTGGACACGTAAAGAACCACGAGGAGCTTCTGCCAAGGCGAGTGAAGCTTGAGGCTTGCAGATGTTGGCTCGTTATGGATTCGACGGTGAAAGACGATGGCGACGATCATGAAGAAGCCGAAGAAGATGAGTTGGACGAAGAGACCGGCGATGATGATTGCCTGGCCCCTATCTCGGGCTGCCGAATCCTTGGCTCCCGCGAGCATACCACCACCTATTCCAATGTTAACTTTCTCTTCTCTACCAAGCTATTCCTCTCAAACTTACCCGCTCCCTGGGCGAAGATGGAGACCACATCGCCAAACAGAAAGATCTTGGTCAACCATTTAAGTTTGACCATGGAGTATTTATCAGCTTCGAGGAGTCGGATAAGTCGACCGAGAACCATGTAAATCGAAGCGGCGTAGAAAGGGGGTCCTAGAAGCAAAAGAAGAGCCTGGATAATGTAGGGACCCTTGGACCATTGTCCAGAGTCCTCGCTCGCGTTGATTGCTCTTCCTGCATATCCGATCGCTTCGACTGTAAAAGCCAGTATTAGTTTGTTTTGTCTCATGTGGTGGATATGGATATTTATCGAGTTCTTACCAGAACAACCGACGACGAAAGGGATAAAGTACCAGGACCTCAGGCGTGCAACCTGATAAGCGTGGTAGAACCCAGACAGACCAAAGGCGACGATGAAGATGATGGCCGCAGCCATAGACGGGTCATACTTGTAACGGTCGTTTTCTTCAGCCATGTTAGTGATTCGGGTGTTTTTTTATTTCCTGTGATTTGGGTTTTGTTGTTGTTATTGTTGTTGTTGTTTTTATGATCCAAAATCAAAAATCTGATGGTTTGAAAGATATTGTTTTGTTCATGGGGGGAAGATGACCTTGTCTTAAATGCTTTCAACTCAACATATCACGGATAAACGAGAAATGCGAAAACGAGGCATCGTCATCGTATACTCTTGACGTAAGCAACACGAGCAGAAAAGCAACCTCAATCAGTGTAATTTCAACAAAAAATGCATGCTCGTCTATCAAAGATTTGTCTACAGAAGCCATGATCTAAGTCTGTTTCAGTTAGATAGGTAGTTAAGAATGTAAAAAAAAAAAAAAAAAAAAAGCTTAGCTGGCTCAGCCTTGAAAATGGGTTGCCTCGTTATCGGAAGTTGATGCGATTGAATGAAACACAAGCTTAATCTTGGTCGAGACGAGATTGATAGGTCTTGAAGGGCTGTGTTGGACAAGCATGTGCACGGTTGACCTCCACAGTAACAACCTCGTTTTCGTATCTCGATACTATTGGTCAAATTCTAAAGCAAAGGGGGGACGCATCTGGCTTAGTAACATTCACAAGGGGGGTCTCCATCTCATCTCTCGGGTCTGTCGGGAGTTTGCCCAGTTTGCAAACGGCCGACAACAAGATCCCGACGCGTCATCAACTGTGGCTTTCTTTGTTAGTTACGAATTTGTACTCTGAGGCTATGGGAGAAGGGGAAGAAGGGGGATTCAAAGAAGCTTCTTTTTTGGAGCCAAGATATGGTTAGACTTGCATACGTCCACTCTTTTTTTTATTATTTTATTTTGTTGAACATCACTTTTGCGAATCCGATCAACAACCATGAAGCGGCTCGGATATAAGAAATCCCGTAAGGGTTGTCTACGGTGTAAACAACGAAGAGTCAAGGTTGGTCACTGTCCCCCCCTAAGTCAGCAGCAACCCACTCATTGTTGTTCAAGTGTGACGAAAAGATCCCCTGCACTGCATGTTGCAGACACCGAGTGCCCTGCAGCCTCGAGGGGTCAGGCTCCGTTACCCCTGAGGTCCCATCGGGTCGAGACCGTGTGCCTGCTACTAGACAGGTGGGTTAGATGATGCTCCATGCAGATCTTGAGTAATTAACATGTTCTGTAGCAACCGTCTTCTTCTAGGTCTTCTTCTGAGAGGAGCAAGGAGCAGAATACACCGCCTACATCAGACTTGTTTTCATGCTTTTCACACTTTCAATTCGAGGCTGCCAACAATCCTCAAGATCCAGGTTGGATCTCTGATATTGAACTCACACATCACTACACCGCCAACGCCCATCGGACTCTCTACTCACCATGTTGTCATGCATACAACGCACTCCAAAACGATGTCCCAAGGGAAGGCTTCTCCCACCCATTCCTCCTCCACCAACTCCTCGCCTTCTCCGCCCTCCACCTAGCCTACCTAAAACCAGAATCCCGCAACAGATATCTCATCCAGGCCTCGCAGCACCAAGGAATAGCAATCAGCACCATGAACTCGCTCTTGGCAAAGCCTCTACCGTCGGGTGAATTCCACGCCATGTATGCAACTTCGATATTCGTCGCCATAAGCGCTTTCGGCACCTATCCCAGCTGCGACAGATATCAAGAGTCGTTCCCTGCCATGGACGGCCTGGTCGATATATTCATCCTCATTCGTGGCATGAACATTCTCCTCCGCTCATCTGATGAGGAGTTACGAAATGGACCCTTGAGGGGTTTACTTAGCGGATGTGATTGTCCTCCGTTTGAGAACCTTGGTCGTCTTCAGATGGTGGCTTCCAAGCTAGGAGATCTCTTGCCAGCTGTACAAGACCAATTACCTTTGCTCGACACTGAAGATGGACAGTTATGTGTAGACACCATCGCCGGGTTCATTGAAACCATCACTCGGATCACCAGCACCCCCAGGTCAGCGCCAACCCCTGAGCTGAGGGTAGTCTTTGCCTGGCCCATGGGACTCTCAAGCACCTTCCTATCACTCCTGAGAAACTGCGAGCCACTAGCTCTGGTGATACTCTCTTACTACTGTGTGTTACTTCACTCGCGAGAGCCAAAGTATTGGTTTCTTCAGGGATGGACGAACGCGCTTATGAAGGTTGTGGTGGCAAAGGTTGTTGGTACACGGTGGGAGGGACTGTTACAATGGCCATTGCAAGTGATAAGAGAAAATGAGACGGAGACCCCGACAGAAGAGGAGACCCCAGAGTCTCGTGCCGCCCAAGAGGTGACGTATCCGATACCTTGACTAGGAGTATGCTGCTGCTTTAAAGATGAGAGAGTTAGTTGCTCCAGACAATGCCTCTATCGAATCCTCAATTTTAATACACTTCACCCACGGAGAAACTTTCCTTGCAGATCTGGTACTATCAGATCATATCGGAACTTTAAATGCCTCTGGAGTCACCGATCAACGATGGATCCAAAAGTCTACGTAGCTATCAGGCAAGATGGCCAAGAGAAGGATACAGTCATGTCCATTACCGTACGGTGCAGCATTAGATCTCGATGCTGTCGTGTCTTAATAATTGTTTTCTTTTATGCTATGCCCGTTGACTCCTCTTGGAGACGTCATTGATAGACGGTCATTGACCTTTGCTATCGCCATGTTCCGATCCATCCTCCTCGAGGCCAAGGCAGCGAGTGCTCCTTTGATTGGATAGGGGAGAGGATCAAGCTAGCAAAGCCTTATGATTTCGAAAAGAGTTTACAAAGTATATTATTTATAATTACGATACTTAGATGGTCGTGATCCTACGGAAGTGAAACCTTTTTTTTTTAGCATAAGAAAAGCCAAAGGTAAAACTCAACGTCCCGAGGCAGGGGTTAATTAAATATTCTTTCCGGGCATGGCACCCTGGAACTCTCCTGCTGAATGTAGCCTATCCTAGGCCGCCTCGTATGGAATTAAGCCTCAAATTCAGGATTTGGTCTTTGCTTTGTGTGGCCGATCTTGAAACCTCATGCTTGGAAAATCTAATAAGATCAGATCTATATTACGGTGATATACAGGGCACCGTATATTTATCTTGGAAGAATACTGTATTATTGGAATTCATATCATATAGCCTGGGTTGAGGTCAGAATTCTCTAAGTACTATGAAATACAACGAAGTTCTTGGCTCTATCGCGCATATAGTATAAGTGAAAATCCCCGAGCTTATAAGACTTGATTTGAAATCAAGTCACGTTCCTTTTGGAATTACTGACGTCAAGAATCATGTTGCTTATTCTAAGATGGTATCTCGTATCGTGGCGTGTCCATATCTTATATTCGACATTGCGGAGGCACGGGTCGGGCGAGGATGCTTCGGCCGACCGGTTCACCGGACCATCCGATCAACAACCACAACACAGGGGCCTACGTCTTGTGTGACCTCATTAAATCTTGTATTGCATGTTTATTAACAAGCATGGACAGCGGATATATAAACCCAAGCTGTCCTTCAAACAATTCAATCATCAATCCATCACTTCACTCTCACTCCTCACCATTCACACTTAGACAACCACAACCAACCATCATGCCTTCCTACGCCATCACAGGAGCCTCCAAGGGCATCGGTTCCGAATTCGTCCGTCAACTCTCCCAAGACCCCTCAAACACCGTCTTCGCCATCGTCCGCGACCCTTCGCTCCCCAAACTCAAGTCCCTCGCCAAGCCTAGCAACGTCCACCTCGTCAAGGGCGACGTCACAGACCCTGCCTCCATCCTCGAGGCTGCATCTCGAGTCTCGGAGCTTAGTGGCGGAAAACTCGACGTGCTCATTCACAACTCCAACGCTAATGATATGGAAACCATTTCGTATTCACCATCACAAGTCCCCTTTGACGTTGACGCCACAAAGAAATTCTTCAATCTTTCTTTTCAGACTGCCATCTATGGAGGTCTCTGGACTACGAATGCTTTTATTCCTCTTATTGAGAAGGGAACTGAAAAGAAGATTATTCACATCTCGAGTGGCATGGCTGATATCGACCTCATCCGAAAGGCAGGCATCAGCCATTCCCTTGCTTACGCAGTTGCCAAGGCCGGAATGAACGTTCAGATTGCAAAGTATGCCGCTGAGCTTGCTCCCAAGGGAATCAAGACTCTTGCCCTCAGTCCCGGATGGGTCGACACATATGATGGACCTCGTAAGTCTCCCTTGCCAGTCTATGAGTAATTCACTGATCTGACTTGTTGTTAGTACCAAAGCCTGCAGAGTGGATCCAGATGGTTGAGGCTTTGAAGGCTCAGTTTATCAAGGTTGCTCCAGAGCTCGATGGGCAGATTACTCCCGAGGAAAGTGTTACGAAGCAGCTTCAGGTCATTGCCAACTTGAACGAGGAGACGAGCGGTTCGTTCATGAGCCACCGAGGGCTTGTGGGTCAATACTAGATGCATGTGTATTAAGATCATGTAGAGGCTCGAATGACAAAGGGACCACCTATATAGACGGAGGAGCTAAAAGGACATTAGGATGATTGTTCTGTAGTATATTGATACATACATGTACATTCACTGGGCTCCATCATATCTTACAAACCCATTCATAACCTCATTCCACCAAAGCTCATCAAAAATCTGCCCATGAGTAACAAGCGGAACATCAGCCATCTCCTGTCTCAAATCGACACCCCCCTCCCACACGTCATCATTCTGCTCAACCACCACATCCTCACCCACCTCCCAAGGATCAACACCCGTCGAATCCTTGACCCGCGTATCATAACACTTTGCAAATAGCTTGACTCTAGAGTGAAACACGTTGAATAGCTCCAACTCCTTGTCTGCCTCGGGGACGTTCCTCGCCGTCTTTTCTAGTCTGTTCCTTACTTCTGAGATGAGTTTGAGAAAATTGCTTTCGGCGAGGATACTTCGAACAGCTGTTTGGTTAACTGGCTGGCTCTTGTCGCCTACAAGAGATTGGAAAAGCGCCCAGGTGGACTTGGCCAGAATCTCAAACGTCGTCCAGACACGATCTAGCGTGACAAATGTGATTTGTCTAACCTCTGCCTCTGGGGTATTGATCAAGTTCTCGATTATGGATCTGCTTAGTTTGAGAGCCCTCCATAGCATGGCGCTTCTTCTAGCAGCTGTGCTTTCGGAAACCCAGAGACTTTCTACGAGGCAAAACCGCAAGGTAGATAACTCGGCGCATTCGATCTCCATTTGCATGAGACGCTCTATACAGCATTAGCATTTGAAGGAACAAATCGGAATTGTCAACTCACCAACAGGCTTGGGACAACCAACGAGAGCTCTCGCTACCGAGGTCTTCAGCTCCTCGAGCTCACGAGTATATCTAATGCTTAGGACCTGAGTAAGAACCTCTGCTCCGGGGGATTGATACACGGTCTTGTGCGCGTGATGCTCATCGTCCACTTTAGTCATGAATGACTGCAACTGAGCAAGATGTCCAGCCCACGGGTCACTCGAGCATGCAGTTGAAACTGCCAGCTCCCGAGAACAATCATCCACCTGTTTGCTATGCGGGAGACCCACTGGTTTGTTCAACATCAACCTCAAACTTTGGCACACGATGAGTTAGTTAATCCTTTGATCGTAGAACCGGACGTGCACTAACCTTGCAGAAAGCCAAAATGTCCCGAGTACGGCATGTTGCTCCTCCGCCGTCAACCCCATCTTCTTATCCAAATCCAAGTCATACACCAGAGTCGTGCACAACTGAACAAACATGACAGCCTCCCTCTTGCCGATATGGAGAGGATGTCGATACCAAGCAGCATACACAAGAAGACCCTGTAGAAGATCCAAACTCCTCTCAGCATCTCGGATGATCTTTGAAGTGATATGGTCCATAATCTCGTTGTATAGACGTTTGCGAAGAGGATGGAGAAAGCCCATGGTTACTCCAAGAATACAGAGACAGAGAAAGGGGCTTTGGGCATGAATATCGACAGCTGACTTTTCAAGTGGAATGACAACGAATGGGAATCTTGACATCCAGTTGGACTTGAAGTCGCTTATAAGAGATTCTGCTTCATTTGTGCCCACCAGTTCGTGTAGCACGGTAACTGGTGCTTCAAAAGGGGTAGCATCTTGAGTATCTGCCACAAGTTCATCCAAAGAATAATCCTCTACTCTATCACCTGAAGAAACAGTAGAAGTAGAAGCAGTGCTAGTTTGAGGATCATTCTGTTTGGTCAAGTGTGAGATCTGAGCCATGAGACCATCAATTTTACTCTCAAGAGCTTCAACCCGTCTACTCCCAAGTCAGCAATACCCATACCAATCAGGGCAAAAACATTACCCTGTAACTCTTTGCTTTCGTCTCCTTTCGGGCATATTTTGATACTCGCAGTGCTTACCCAAACGAGAACATCGTTCACATCTGCCATTGGTGTGAGGTGTGCATTTCAGCTTGGCTGATGTGCATGACACGCAAGCGCGACGCTTGGCGATCGAATCGGGAGCCATTGTCTCTCTTTCTGGTAAAGTTAACAAAAAGGTGAGGCTGAAGTTGTGTCCCGTCGGCCGATCGAGAGTAATGAAGGGGTCGGGTCGGGCGATTGAAGTATCCGACCCGAGTCATGGTTGATATGTCAGCGCTTACATTCTCATTATTGGTTTGATTCGTTGCCGACCCATTGTCAGTCGGTCGCATCGGCTCGTCGGAGCGTCCGTGTAATTGAAGGCAACAACAAATGCGCAGACACATTTGTCATCTAAATAATTTTGTTTTGAGATTGTAGGAATACTAATGAATAATCGCTTTATAATATCCAAATGGCAAACTTGTAACTCCTTCGCGCGGGCTCACTCACCCTGCTCTTACACCAAGTTCCAGTCAATCGAAGCGAAAATACCATCCACGCCACAGCTCACTAAGCAAGCTCAACAGGCTCCTTCTTGGGTTCATTGTTGGCAAGCTCCTGAGGTTTATCCTTGACCTCTGCCTCATAGATGGCAGCAGCCCCATTTGTCGGAGTGTCCGAGTACGGTGCGGCGCCAGGCTGCAAGACTTCCTTGTTGCTGTTGTTGCTGTTGTCGTTGCTTGGAGTAGGTTCGTACTCGGGAGGGCTAACATCCTGACTCTTCTTCTTTCTCCTCATTCGAAGGAAGAGAAGACCCGCCACGGCGAAGAGGGCTATGGCGCCGACACCTCCGACCACACCACCGACGATGGCACCGGTGTTTGTACCCGAACCGCCGCCGCCGGAATCCTTGGCTTCAGTGGCAGCCGGGCCGCTGCCAGAACTACTCTTGGTAGCTATGACACCCGTCTCAGTCGCCATTGCGGTCCCGTCTAGGCCCTGGAAGAGAGCGCTAACTTGCTCATCGTCCAAGGTGAGGAATTCCCTGTTCTTTTGGCCGCTGTACGTGAGAGCCACGCTCATTGTAGTCGTAATGTCGACGTCGCCGCACGAGTAATCGATCGTGTTTCCTTCCCACGAAACGGTGTGGCAATACGGGTAAGCAGTACCTGTACTGTATCTTGTTAGCCAAAACCATCCATCATTGAACTGTCGTTGTGTGATCGCCCCCTCACCATTTCAGAATGTTGTTGTCAACCTCGCAGCCGTCCGTACACTTCCTTGAAGTCCAGTACTCCTCAAAGTTGTAGCACGTTGACCACCACTCGCATACTCCCTCGCCGCAGCAGACGACTCGGTTGTGCTGTGGTGTCTGCTGAGAAGCTGGCGGGAAGAAGTAGCAATGATCCCCGATTGAACAGCCAAACGCGGCACCGGGACGCTCAGAGATGAATCCGCAGATCTCGTCCGGTGCCCTGGTGACGGTTAACTTCCCGTCTTCTCGCCGGTGAAGGTCTTCCAGTGAGGGAGCAGCAGTCTCCATTGAGCCATAGTTGTGTATGAAGCCCATGATGTCGGTTGATGTGATGGTAGGAATTGAGTTGCACAAGTTGATGAGATTGAGTCACAAGTCGTCAAAGATTGAGTAAAACCAGGTGTCAGGTATCCAGACAATCCTGTTGTTCAGGCGAAGAGCTCAAGAGATGACGGGGATAATATTGAGTGCTGAGGGTGTAATACAACTGTGGACGAACCACACAAACTCGCAGAAAAGAAAGAATCAGACCCTCATCAGCACCACAGACAATTCAGCAAAAATACGAGGCGCGAGGGCAGAAAAAAGAGTATAAAAAGATTTTAGAAATATGAGCAGTCCCATCCATCTACCTAGTCAGCACAGCCCTCCACTCCTCTCCCTACAGGATCCTTAACCTCGCAGAAAACCAGGCCACCACCCATGCAGCATAGCCCTATAAGGCTCCAGAGAGGGCAGATTCTGATACGGCGACATGTCGGAGCTGAACAGGCATGCCTCCATCGCGAAGCCCGAACCCTTGCTGTTGTGATTACCGCTTTAGGTTGAATTCTGCGCTCAGGATCAGCCAGCATGAGCCAACCCACGAATCAGCTTGGCGTATGCAGGGTGTAAGGCAGGACGTTGCTTTTAACAATTGGACGCGGTGAGATTATTCCTTTGCTAGAGATAAACTGGTGCTTATGCTTGGCGTGCCATCCTCTCGTGTTTTGTTCCTGTTCTTTCAGAGCTGAAAAAATGGTTTGGCCATTAATGCTCGCAAAAGTTCCACTCATGGCGTCGTACTTCGCCCTCCACTTGTCTTTGAATCACACTCCGCTCAGCCATGAGCTCCTCCCGGATCTTCTTGGCGTCCGCAAGGGTGATGGGGAAGCCCATGTTATTAATCACCATCTCGGTTACCTCTGGTGGCAGCTTGCCTAGTCGGTCCCCGGGTAGAGTCTGCTCGCTCCACCAGTGCTGCTGCTGAGGTGGCACATTGGCTGTCGAGATGATGGGCATGGTAGGGTCGATGAGGAATAGAGCCAAGATCTTGCGGTGGCCCGGACGCGTCTTGTCAGCTAGTTCGAAGGGGCTGACGTGGTGCTGGTACACATTGGGGAAGAACAGCATCCGGTCCTGACGTGTGAGGACGCTTCCAATGTTCTGCACCGTATCTCCCTCTGAATCAATGTCAAAAGTGCGATTGATAGAGGCAAAGTCACCCTGTTCGTAACCGAGCTCCATCATCAGGTCTTCCTCGTTGGCAATCGTGCGAAAGTCGAGTTGACAGTTAGTGATGTTGTCGCAGTCATAGTAGTAGAGAGCAGTTGCACAGATGCGCTCATTCAGCTGGCCCTCAATGTGCCAAGAGCCACCGTCGTACTTGGGCTTCTCGGGGGTAAGGTGGATGTTGGCAAGCTTGACAATGACTTGAACGCGAGATGCGTCTGAGAAGAAGCCAGAAGTTTTTACGTCGCTGGGCTTGAGCTTGAAGAGATCATCCAAATCCTCCTTCGGCTGTGGCTGAAAGATGGGATGAGTAGAGTAGAACCATTCTTTGTCAAGCTTCTCACGCTCTGAGCCTTCATACCACGCTTCGCCTTCTTCATCATCATCCCGAGCCGGCTCGCCTTCGTTCAAAGGCCGGTTCAAAGGAGTGCAATACGTATCATTGCATGCGTCAGTCTGGCAGTCCGTGCCGACGTTGGTGGCCTCGACACGTTGAACTTGATATTTCTCATGCCATCTGTGGATGATGTCCCAGGCAGGTAGAGACTTGGCGATGATTTTCTCAATGATGGGGTAGAGAGCTGCATGCTGAACAGGGTGTAGGTTGTTGATGTAGCTATCAATACGCGGGTGCTCGCCGGTCAAGTCAATGTCGCAAGGAAGCCATTGAAAGCGAGTTGAAGAGACAGCGTCCGGATGATGGGAATACCAGTAGTTGCGTTTGGCTGCTTCGGAATTTTGAGGCAACGCGGGGATCACATCGCCCATGCCACAATGCTGGAGACAATTCTCGACATTGATGCGTTTGTAGGGGAGGATGTGTGAGCGTCCATAGATGAGAGGCCAAAGCGATGGATGAACTAGATCAAGGACCTTTTCATCACTTCCAGGATGCCAGTCCTTGTGCTTGTCGGGTACATTTTCGAGAGGAGCTACAGCAGCTTTGAGAGCCTCTCGGAGTTCCTCAGAGATGAGCTTATCAGACTTGATGGCGGTTGAGCTGTAGTCCATGACGGGAATGAGACCTGTCTCTTCATAGAGCTTGGCCTTTTCGCGCAGCTCCAAGATACACTACCAAAATAGTCAGTCATATCTACCTCCCTTCAATATCGGTATCAACACTTACAGCATCAGCCATTGACTCAGAAAAGTTGCCATACTGATGAAACTCGTTCCAAGGCATCTCGAGGACCTCTCTAGCCCATCTTGCAGAAATCTCAGGGTCCTGAACCTTGACCCACCACTCTGGCTTGTTGGTGATGTCCTCAATAAACTTGAGCATGCATCTCTCACGGACAGTGAGAGTAGCCGCAGTCCAAGTCTCGTCACCCACAAGGCATGGAAAGACATCTTTACCTGGGGGCCTATAGTTCTGAGGCAGGCCAATGCCAATGACGGCAATCTTCTTTTCGTTGGACATGATGTGTGACAATGGGGAACCCATTCAAACGGTTTTTTTGATTGAATTGATTAGAGAAGAATTGACCAGCAAAGGGGTTCTTTATATAAACTTGAGAGAACGTCGTTAAGAGTCGAAACGCGGTGAAGAGCTGGGAGGATTCCGACCAACAAGGCACCAGCGTCCACTCAGAGTTCAGCTCAAGCCCCAGGCCCACCGGGCTTGCTCGGCGCTTGCCAGAAACAGGAGTCGGCGTCGCCATGAAGTTGAGGGGGGGGAGAAATTAGGCATGCGGAGCGCGACGGAAGTTCACGATTGAGGGCGAGGGACGCGATGGGGTTCGTCACGCGAATTACACGAGGTCACGTTACCATCTGGGGTGCCTTCGCTTCTGCCTCTGGGACAAGGCAGCAACTCGGCTCTGGGTCCTGGACCTTGATGACTCGGCCCAGGAACTCACAGATGGGGAAAGCTTGAGCTTGCTATGGGCAATGTCGGTGAACAACCTCAACACCCATGCATATTTCGCTCAGCGGACAACTAATTTCTGGCTTCATCACGGTATATTGTTCCTCCGGTCCGCCAAGACAGGTCAGCAGATGGACAAATGGGACGAGATCAAATGCATCATTACCTTGCCTCGGGATCTTTACGTGACCCCGTGTTGGTCGTCATGTCACAATGTGTGTTGGCTCTCGCTTCTTTTTCCCCAGGTTTTTTTTCTCCTCGCGGCTCTTGACATGGGAGTGAGATGAGATACAGCGAGCGAGCTGTGATGTGGGCCCCGAGGCTCAAGGAGTGTTTTCCGGGGGCGTGTCAGGGAATCATCATATGTTTGAGCTATTACCCTTTGTGGTGATTTTAATGAGAGACTTCTTTTTTTTACTCGGGACTGAATTCCGATAATGAGAGCCCCTGAGTCTCTCAGATCTTGTCTCTGTTGTTCATAATAAATCTTGCGTGAATGGCTTCCCTCTCCTCAACAAACCCATCCATCAATTTACACAGCCGGGAAATCTTCGTCCAAAAGGGGATAAACATCATTCCCTCCCTCTCCCCCTTCCCTTGAGTAACTGCCTTGTCCCTCCTCCTCCCCCCTTGTACCGAGGTTTTCTGCCCTGGCTCAATCTCATTCTCCTCGTCTCCGACCTTGCACCCCACGCTTGAACGAATCATATCCACAAGCCTACCGAGGCATGGCGCGGCTTTTTCTCTTTTCTCTCTCGTAAACTAGTACAGTGCCCGTTCCCGGACCGGGGTTCTTTCACCTGCGGCCTCGGCCACTTCTGCGAGATCTTTTTTATCAGCTCCAAGAAGCCCAGCTCCCACTATCAATCAGTGGATGACCACCACCACCACCACACCCCCCCCACGACCTCTTCTTTAGTGCTGCGGGCCGGTTCAAAGTACATGTACTGTACCCAAGCCAGGTTCTTGGGACCACTAGCACTGCTACCGTCGAAAACAATTACGGATTTATTTTTTGTATGAGGCCATTGATTCCTCCTTGAACCCTATTGTGTCATTTCTCTTCTTTTTTTCCCTCCTTTCATTCCCCTTCACCTTCGATGCTCACCGTGAGCTTCTCTTTCCCAAATCACCCGCCGCCATGACCGAGACCGCCGTCGAGTCCCCCGCCGAGGCCATCGCCGTTGCTTCGGCGGAGCCCGTTGTCGCCGATGCACCTCCGGTAGCCGATCCCGTCGAGAAGAAGGCCAACGGTAAAGCCACAACACCAGCCAAGACCGTCGCGACCTCGAGCCCTTTTAGCCGTCTCGCCGCGACGCCTTCAGCCCTCGATGATGTTATACGCCATATCCATCGCTGTATCCGCACGCGCGGTGGCACTGACTGTGTCCTTCTCTTCACCACCTACTCTGCTCGTCTCGTCGGCGCCCTTCTGAACCTCCTGGGTCGGACTACTCTCCGCCACTCGGCCCGTAAGCTGGTCGAGCTGGCCTTCAAGCTCCCACCCTCGAGCACCGTCGTCCTGTCCACCGCGACCGCGCCTCCGCTAGCTACCCTTGCGCTCAACCTCTCCAAGCGCATCCAGGGATTCACCGACATGCTGGGTGAATGGCGTACCATGAACCGTCTATGGGGTATCTTTGCTACATACCTTGGGCTCAGAGATCTAATCCTGCGCATTCGAGGCAAGAAGTTTGACGAGAACGGTGAAAAGGTGCCTCCTCCTAGCCGATTCAACACCATTATCGAGCTTATACAGTACACCCTCCTGATCGGATACCACTGCGGCGAGGCCACCTGGCTTCTCACCGCCAAGGGCGCGACCAACCTGTCGCAAAAGACGGGAGGCAAGCTAGCCATCTGGGGCGCGCGTTCGTGGAGCGCCTGGGTCTTCCTGGAGCTCTTCCGTTTGCTGGTCGAACGCGCGCGCAGGACGCCAACCGGCGACGTCACCGCCGAGGAGGAGTGGCAGACCAACTGGAAGGCCGACTTTGTGGGAACTCTGCCCTGGGCTCCCCTGTCGGTTCACTGGAGTACCGAGGGCGGTCTGCTCCCCGAGCTTGCTATTGCTGCTCTCGCGACTTGGCCCGCGACTGTCAACGTCAAGAACCTGTGGCGCCAGACTGCCTAAGCAGACTGTGGAAGTTTGCAGATATTACGGATACACAGACGAGAATAAAGCACTGGCACGGTGGTGTGTCAGGAAAGAGAAGGAATCACCGCACTAGACTTGACTTCTGGAGCTGGGGAAATTGTCGGCTTCGGCGCTTCAGGGGTAGCAACAGAGAGCACTTGAAGGGATCGGTTGGCTTCTGAACTGGAAAAATGGCGATGATACATGCCGCCATTGAATCATGACGCGATACTGGGGGTCATCATATGGAGGGTATTATATATATATAAATGGGCGCTTAGAGATACCTCCTCGGTAGAATAAACCTATGCTTTCGTGTACTTGTAAGTTGAGCAGCCAAGACATGCCCTCCTCTAGAAGCATCTCCCGCTCACATGGGCAACCTCATAATCTCCTCCTTTGTCCAATACCTCCTCATATTCTCCGCCCCCAGCGTCTTAACCTCCTCATCTAGATGCTTCCACAACACCTCTCCCCACCCCTCCATCTTCTCCTTGAGCACATCCATCTCAAAGTCGACCTCGCCGGCTCTGCATTGCCGCAGGTATTCTGCAAAGACGTCGAGACCAGCGTGAATCTGCTTGTGTTGACGTAGTAGCTCAGCCCGTCCGCCACGGAACTCGGGCATCTTCTTGGCTAGGACGGGGAACACGTATGTTTCCTCTATGCCGTGGTGTGCTGTGAGGTGATCGGCGAATTGGATACCCTCGAGGGTGAATTGTTTAAGCGACATGCCCTGCGGCCGCTTGTTGGTTGTGCAGGCTGTCCAGAGGAGGTTCCATGAGCGGCGGAAGTGGTCATGCTATTAGTTGTTAGCGGTAATTCAACGAACTTAAGAGTTCGTCTCACAAAGTAGTCCATCTTCTCAGCAAGACGGTTATAAATCTTAAATTCCCGGTCCGACAGAGGCGGGAGTTCCTCTACAACTGTCTCCGTCTTCTCCTCAACAGGCTTTGCCGGCTCCTCGGGGGTGGGATTTGATGTCGACATTGCTGCTTGGTGATATGTTCGGAATGGCAGAAAAGGTATAAAAAATCTCGTCTTGACTGGCGTAACAAATTTCGATAGAGTAAAAGAAGTAGCTAACCGTCCTGTTTGTCTTTTGAATATTTTCTCGTAGATTGGTCTTACACGATATCGTTGTAGCATCAACCTCATTGCAGACCCAACTCAAGGTGAAAAAACTCGAGAGAAAAAAAAGAGACCCAGGGACTGGATCTCACTAAAAAAAGGTCCAAGAAAAGACTCCGCAACGCCCTCCCTCTCAAAGAACCGTGAACTCCCCGGACCCTTTACCTCCTTGGGCCACTCAGGAGCCGCCCATTGCCATTTGAAATGGCTTACTGAGCCCGACTACCCGCGCGCCAACTGAGTAATCTTTCGGGTCGTCGCCGCGCGGGACGCTTGTCTCGGCGCGCTTGGCAAAGTCCGAGATGTGAACGTTCGGGGAGTTTTTAGATGGATGGAGCATTCCAGTTCCTATCTACCTGGGGCGTATATCTAACTCTTAGGGCTGCCGGTACTTACTTATACATATCGTCATTCGTGCACTACTGCAGCGGTGTGGCATTTCCGAGTACTCGGCAAGAAGACCGACTTCATCTCGCTCTTCATTTCCAAGTCGGGATCGAGTCCAGCAAGATTAGAACGCGCCTATCTTGTTTTAAGCTTTGCAATAGCCGCTGGGTGCCTGGTACTAGCTGGGATCATGGCATGTTGATCGTGGAGTGGCATGGATGACCATGTTTGGACACTTGATAGCTAGCCATCTCTTGGCCAACTACTTCTGCAAAGAGGCGTCAGGTGCAAAGTCAATGCCATCTCATAGAACGGCCTGCTTATTCTTTGCTTTGATTCTTGAATCTTGAGAGTATGCCAAAACCTAGTCCACTCTTTGCACCCAAGAGGCTGGCCCAACTCACAACTCTGATGTCTCCCAACACCATAACTATGGACAAGTTCGTATCATGCCACATTCAGCCTTACACAACTTGAAACATCATTCACAATAAAGCAGCATCTCACATCAACTCGATGCTATTCAGTTCATGGCATTGTTGCCTACACACTATCTCTCTCCCACCCAATCTCAAATGGTTCGATAGTCCCGCCAACTTTTCACAACATACATAGCACAAGCATGAGACTGACTGACGAGTTCTATGGATCCTTATTCCGTTTCTTTCGTTTCGACCTAATGACACGTAGCGAGTGCTCCCGCATCCTCGCCCCTTTTCATTAAAAGCAACCCATCCCATGCAAAATGCAAACGATCAAGACGCCTCATCTCGTTCATTCTTCCCCATCTTAACCTCGGACAGCCGCACCCAGCGCGCCACCCGTGAACTGCGTTCCACCAGCTTGTCGCTGCGTGTTGCCGCCCGCCCTTGCTCCTCCTCGGCCCTGTCGTTGTCCTGTCCTCTGTCCTCCTCGGCCTCGGCCGCCTTGTCGCTCAAAGGCATTCGAGGTGCCCTGTGTTCGCTGCTCCAGAGTTCGCTCGTTGGTCTCGATGAGTGCGCTGGCCTTGTCTGACAGAGCAAGAGCCAGGGACTGGAGACGGCTGAGCTCGACACCCTTGCGGAAGATGACAGTAGAGGTGACCTGGTCGAGAGAAGCAGAAAGCTCCTCGTGGCTGATCATCTTGCTGACAACGGCCGAAATCTTGGTAACATCAAGCTCAAACATGGTGCTGAGGGTCTCGATGGAGAGGGTGTCGTAGAAGGGGGCGTAGGTGAAGAGGTAGGTTCGCAGACCCTCCTCCTGGATCTGCTTGGAGAGCATAGCCTTGATCTCCTCGGCGCTCGGCATGAGGTCCCAGATCTTGATGCTGTGGATGAAGGTGATTGACTTCTTCCACTCACCAGCAGCCAGAGCCTTGGATGCCTGCATCACATGGTCTCGTGTGTTCTCGGGAGGACCAGTAAAGATTTGCCTCTCGTGGTACTCGAGCATGCGACGGTAGGTCTTGCTGATGACTCGCTTCTTAACATCGGGTGAAGAGCCGGTCTGGGCAAGCAGAGGAATCTCGAGAAGCATACTGCAGGTGAGGTAGACACACTCGAGGAGCTCAAGGTTGATGTGCATGTGGAAGGGCAGCTGTCGTTGCTTCTCAAGGCGCTCCTGCTCGGGAGACACCTGGTTGTATCGCTGCATCATGACACCCTGGGCGAGCAACTCCTTCTGACGGCCACTGCCGCAGATTTCTTGCAGAGTGTTCTGGGCATCATAGACAAGACCCTTGCGGAAAGCGCAGAGACCAACTTGGACCAGAGTTCGGTTGTACAGAATCTGGCTCTGGACGTCAAAGTTGGGGATGTTCTCCTGCAGATGCGACATCAACATCATGTCACGGGCCTTGTAGTACTCGCCGTGAAGGGCGAGGAAGTAAACCTGGCACAGCATGGCTCGGGCACGAATAATACCGTCGCTGTTGCTGAATAGGTAGTTGCAGAGAACATTGACGAGGTTACCAGCGTTCTGGGCCTGGTCGCGGGGAGTGATGACAGACTCGACAGAGTCGCCAACAGTCTTCCAGCAGTTCTCCTCGAAGGTCTTGACAACCTGGGCGGGCTAATAGAGAGTCAGCACAGAATCAAAACAGTGGCCACAAGTTTACATACCTTGAAGTAAACGTGTTCCAATCGGCGCATCACAATTCGGTTCACGCTATCTTGAGGAGTTTCCAGGGAGTCGTCCTTTCGGATGTACTCATAGTAGAGGAGGCCACGGAAGATGATGTTGTAGAGGGCACCTTCGTCTTGCAACCGCTCGATATACTCGGAGGTGTGGGGGTCGATGCTCTGGAGAGAGCGAACGAGCTCATCGTCAAGTCGCTCAATGTAAGAGACGATGCTACCGGGAACCTTGATGTGCTTCTCGCCATCCTGGAGAGTAGGGGGCTTCTCGTCGTCATCCCACTCCTCGGCGTTCTCCACGACAACGTAGTCACGGTTCTCCTCGAGGACCTGGAGGAGGCTTGAGAGTTCCTTCTCGGCAGCCTTCCAGTGCTCAAGAGGCATGGCAGAGGCACCACCAGAACCAAGATCGAACCGGGCAGAAACAAGAGTGAGGAGGAGGCGGATCTTCTGGTAAGGGGTGTTGGAGATCTCGTGCAGCTTCTCCATGACCTTGATCTGCTCTGTTCGGTCGGTATTCTTCTTGCCTCGGGACTCCATGATGGTTCGGAGGTGCTTGAAGATGCTCTCGGGAGTGTACTGGAGTGTGCGGCCACCCTTGCCGACGGTAGCAAAACCCTCATCATCAGCCTCCTCAGTAGGAGCGGCCTCGACCTGGAGAGAAACCTTCTTGGCCTTGACGGGGGCAGCCACAACCTCCTCCTCGGATGACTCCATGAAGCCATCCTTGTCCTCTCGGTAAGAGTCAATCTGGCTCTGGTACTCCTTGTTGGTCTTCTTGATCTTTTGCTTGACGGCGTTGAGGGCTCGGGCCTGGGTGGCGTTCATCTTCTTGGGGGTGACCTTCGCCTTGGCCAGTGACTCATTCATAAAGTCCTCGAGCTCAGCGAGAATTCGGATGTAGGGCTTGGGGGGTTTGCTGCCGGGCAGCTTGGTAACCTGACGGTTGAGCTTGTCATATTCTGTATGTTGCTGTCAGTATTCATGTTTTCGAGGTGGGTTCGATGATTTCTCGTCATGTCGTACCGGCAGAGATGAGGGTCCAGTCGCCGTTCTTTTGGCCGTTCTCGATCTGCTTGATGGATGCCTCCAGCTCGTCCAGGCGCTTGTCCTTGGCACTCTTGACCTTGCCTCGCTGCTCTTCATCGCTATCATCGCTATCCGAGTCGGATTGTCCGAGAAGGAAAGCACTGGCACCCGTCTTCTTCACGCCGCCATCGTCGGAATCATCGCTGTCGCTGTCTTCTTGGGAGGATTCCTCTTGGGAGTCCTCCTGCTCCTCCTCCTCTTCCTCCTCCTCGGAGTAGAGCTCCTCCTCGTCGCTGGAGCTGTCGGTGGAGCTGTCGTCGCCGCCGCGGAAGAATCGAGACATTTTGGGCGAGTTTCTTTGACGCTGAGCCTTGTCTGGTGAGGGTCAGGTTCGCGAGGTGCGTGCGCGGGGTTGTTTCGACGGAACGAAAATTGTTGATTGTGGGAGGTGGGGGCGTGCACCGGGGCTTAACGATATGGTGACTCGCGAGTCACAGGCCTCTCTGTTATCGATAAGCGGGCGGAAAAATCAGATGATTATGTCAGCGCAGCCCACAACTTAAGAGATCGAGTCATTGCGGAGTCATAGGGGGCGATAGTGAGTCTTCAGGGCCTTTCAGGACATTACAGCGCCTACGAGTCACTGAAGGTGCCCTGAGGCAGACCTTCTGCCCGTGGCCGGAATACGATCGGCTACCGAAGTACGTACTTTTCTTTCCCGAACTGGTGGCCGCGCCTTGCCTCGTCGAACCGGCGTGCCCTTCTTCGGTCCCCGGCTCCGTAGGAAGAAATTCAAGGTCCGGCAAACCAGTGAGTGCTTCGGCTTCTCGCATTTCTCAGCAAAAAGCATCCACTACCACCACCTCGACCGCCACCATCTACACCCACCTTCGAACCTACAACTCCTCTACAAGCCGTCGTCATGGCTTCCCTTCACTGCGCGAATACGCCGTCCGCCGCTAGATCTTTTATCCAGCTTGCACGACGCAGCTATTCCACTACCGCTTCTCAATCCTCGACACCCCTCGAGTTCCTCGTCCCGCGATGCGCACCCTCTCCGCTCCGAGTCACCGAGGTTTCGACCACTGCTTCAAGAGTACATATCCACGCACGCAATTCCAATAGTCCCAGGTGGCTTTGGCGTTCCAACTTGCATGCTACAGCTGTGCGAGCGTTTTCCACTTCTGCCGCTCGACAGCAAACACGAGCGATCCTAAACCCGCAGCAAGATGAGGATGGTAATGAAATGATGCTGGAAATTACTGAAAGGGCTGCCAAGGTATGTTGTGTCAAGGGAATACTTCTCGTCAACTCAGACTAACATTGAGGAAGCGCCTCAACAAGATTATGGAAAAGGACGGCAACCCGAACCTCGCACTACGAATCCAAGTCGAAAGCGGCGGCTGCCACGGCTTCCAATACCTCATGAGTCTCATAACTCTACCGCCAAAGGACAGTCCAGAATGGCCAAACATTGTCAACGAGGACGACACAATTTTCCAATACATCCCAGAGGACGCCGACCCGGCCACGGCTTCGGAGGAAGGTCCGAAGGTCGTTCTCGATGAGCCATCTCTCGATCTGCTTAAGGGCAGCAAGGTGGACTTTACAATGGAGCTGATCGGCTCTCAATTCAAGATTGTTGATAACCCATTTGCTACTAGCAGTTGTGGTTGCGGTACGAGTTTCGACATCAAGATGTAGAATCCCAACAGGTTTGGACATGGAGGTTAAAGAACTGGATGACATAGACATAGACAATTGTTCTCCACATGTAGACTAGGATTATTAATACCCCTCTTCAAACAAGATCCTTCCGAGGTCGCTTCACTGGGACTCAGGGACAGGGCAAATCGGTATAGCATCGGTCACAATTCACATCATTTGGCCATCAGGGTTATCACAAATGTTTGAAATCTCGGGTGTCATTCATCAAGGTATCAATTGCCAAATCCCTGTCGTGATATGAACGCCGAGCAGCCATGCAAATCTTTTTTGAATCCGTTAAGGTCCTAACAACCATTTCCCATTTAACCATTTTCCGAGAGTAACCATCTTAGTTCATCTGGCGGACGAGGGCGTTGATGGCCTCCTCACGGTTGCCAAGGTCACCACCCTCAATGAAGTGCTTGAACTTGCGGGGGCGGAAGCCACCGTTGGGGTTGGACAGCTTGAAGGGCCAGAGGAAGTTGGAGGCCTGCTTGAAGTTGGGGCCGACGGTGTAGATCTCGTGGATGAGATCCTCAACGCAGACAATGCCGTACTTGCCGAGGGACTCCTCGACAATGGCGTTGTCAGTGAGGGCAATGCGCTGCTTGTTGACCTTTCCGTAGCCACGCTTGTAGACGAGCTCCTTGACGGTCTTCAGGTTGGGGTAACCGTAGGCGATCCAGGGCTCGACGACCTTGAGCATCTCGGTGGTGGCCTTGGTGACCTTGATGAAGACACCGTTGTTGATCTGGAGGAGACGGAGAAGCTGGAGGATCTTGCGGGGCTTGGGGGGCATCTTGTTGATACCCTTGATGCGGACGACGAAGATGAGCTTGGACTCAGCGGGGATGTAGGCAGAGTCCTCGCTCTTGGCGACACGGTGAAGACGGATCTTCTCACGCTCAGCATCGCGGTACTCCTTGACGTACTTCTCAGCACGCTTGAAGATGACGCCACGCTTCTCCTTGTTGGCCTATTGTACTTGTCAGTCACAGATCTTTGAACAAGTATGCAACAATAATGTGTTTCGATCAGGCATTGTCAGACCCGAAAGAAGGTTAACTATCAACAGCATCGAGCGTGTCTAGTTGATGTATGTATGTTTTCCATCATATGCCAAAGGGGACGGTAGGGTTGTACTCACAGCCTTCTGCTTCTGGATGGCGTCGGCGCGCTCAGCGCGGGCCTTCTCCTGAGACTTGCGCTTCTTGAGAAGGGTCTCGGGGACCAGGATCTGGTCGTTGGTAGGGACGCTATTGATCAGATTAGTTCGAAGTCCGAATACCACAGGTGTGGTATGGAACAGAGCGCCGGTGCGAGAACTGTTGCAAGCAGCATTCTCCGCCTTGGCTAACTCGAAAGATGATTTTGATCGGTGAGCTAAGAGGTCCTCGACACGTAGTGTCTACAGGCGGTGCCATCTCGTATCTGCTCATCCGACAACACTTCAGACAGTACGTCCAAAAGAAGTAGTCAAGGGATGGGATTGCAGTGCATATTTCAGCAGACCACAAGCATCCAGTGACAATGATTTTAGGAGAGAAGAATTTGCATCTTCATCTCCAACACCCCAAGCAACATCTCTCAACACACAAGCCATGTTCCAGACCTGGGCAATTGAGGGAGAAACCCGAGAAAGATCGAGCTGGCAGTCCAGCGAAACTCGAAAAAAGGGTTCAAGAATCGCGGCTTTCCAGCGAGAGGACCACGATTAATCCGCAAGCGAGAGAGAACTCGGGAGACCGGGGCATCTGCCCATATCGTCCACGTCTTCAGGGAGAAAGAAGCACATACGTAGCACCCATTTTGTCGGCGACGGCTGTTGAGATGGTCGGGGTTAGTGGTTGTCGGTTGGGGGAGGCTGTAAAGAGAA